>CM028365.1:39849156-39854156 GCA_016624345.1 Platycodon grandiflorus
ACCTCTAGCATCCCGAATAATACCACCACCCGTGCAAACTCCATTCACCGCAGACCCATCGGTATTGAGGTTGAAATCATGTGAAATAGAAGGATCCCACCTTAAGAATCGAACCTTACGCATCTTATGCAGAGCAACCTTTAGGCCGATACGGGCGAAAATAAGAATATCAGAATGAGAAGGAGCCCCTTTGGGCACCAAAAAAGAACACATCTCCACCAAAGACTGCTTGACCGACGCCACAATAGTCGGCCCATACATAGGAATTCCTTCAAAAATTGATTTGCACCGAGCTTTCCATATCTCCCAACAAGAAAAAAGCATAATCCCCATTCGCACCATACCAATTTGTCTACGCTTCGATTGACCTCTACACCACACATCCCAAAGATCAACAATATCGGTATAATGGTACGAAAGAAAGAAACCCGCCCAATACATCCAAACATCTTGGGCAATGGACGACTGCAAAAGAAGATGAGGCAAAGTCTCTCGATTACCTCCATTAGGACAACAAACACACCGAGAGGGCATATGATAACCTCTAGATTCCAACTTCGCATCCACCGGAAGCCCATCATACATCACTCTCCACCAAAACCTACTCACCTTGGTGGGAATATTAGGATGCCACACCTTTGCTCCCCAATCAACCAACGGACTACGAACACGACAATGATCCCACCAAGCAGCAGTTTCAAACTCCTCACTTTTAGATAACGTGAAAACCATCTTATCCTCCTTAGAAGCATCAACACGAACCCTGCGAATACTGGCATGAAACTCTAGCGGAATATACTGAATCACATCCTCCAAAATATGAATCCCATCACGAACAAGAAGGCGATGATCTTCAGGACTAGGACCCCCTAATCGAACTCCACACCAATTATCCGCCCAAAATTTAATATCCCCTACCAACCACCCATCGACTACAACTCTCCAACGAGGAAGAAAAATGTATTTCCAAACATGCGAACTAGAAAAAGCATAATGACAACCATACTTACTTTGGATGAAGCGGGACCACAACGTGTCTCCCGTAGATGCCACCCAAGCCGCCTTAGCTAACATAGCTTTATTCATGTCCTCAAGATGTCGAATCCCCAAACCACCTTCAATCAAAGGCCTGCACACCTTATCCCAAGAAACCCAATGAGCTCGCCTATCCCCCGCTGCTCCATAAGAAATTAGCCATGATGCTCTCAAGCTTGCGAAGCACTCTTCGAACCTTCAACACACCAAGAGAATAAATGGGAATACTGGATAAACCGATTTGATGAGAGTAATCTTCCCACCAAAAGATAATAAACGCGCTTGCCAACCATCAACCCTCTTCAAAATCTTAGCCTCCAAAGCAAAAAATGAACCCGACAAATCCGACCTTTAAAAGAGGAATCCCTAAATATGTCAAGGGAAACTCTGATGCATGCAACCCGACCACCGATGAATATTAGCAATCTCAAATTGCCTCCGCTCGAACTAACATAAAAGCCACTCTTTTGAAGATTAATAAGCCGACCAAGCCCTTTCATACATAGCAAGAATACCCTTAAACCCTCTATAGACTTCCGCCCATTGCAAAATAAAAGCATATCATCCGCATATAATAAGTGAGTCAATCGCACATCCCTCGACCATGATCAAAAGCGTAAAAACCTCATCCCGCAAACCCCTATGAAGAGCTCTAGAAAGAATCTCCGAGCAATGATAAAAAGCGGAGAAAGAGGATCACCTTGCTTCACCCCTAGTCGACGCAAAAGCCGTGAGTAACTCCTCCCATACGCACCGAATACCGCTACCCGGACCAAACGACCAATCAACTGACAAAACTGAGCATCAAAGCCAAAAACAGACAGAGCCCGAAATAAGAAATCCCATTCCAATCTATCATAGGCTTTCGACATATCCAATTTGAAAAGAACATTACCCCCAACCACCTTCTGATCAATGCGATGAACCATTTCATGAGCAATGGCAATGTTTTCTTGAATACCTCGCCCTTAATAAAACCCGTTTGCTCCGAGAAATAATTCGAGGAAGAACATTAGCTAACCTGGAGGAAAGAATCTTGAAATTACCTTATTCAAAAAGTAGACAAACCGATAGGACGTAAATCAGAAAAACCAACTGGCTTGTCCACCTTAGGAAGCAACACCAAGACATTCGAAGAGAAACCTCTAGGAAGATCCTCCCCTAAATAAAATGATCTCACAGCTGCCACCACATCTGTCCGAATGATAGACCAACACCCACGAAAGAAATGACCTGTGAAACCATCAACGCCAGGAGCACTACTAGCATTAAGAGACTTAATAGCTTCCCAAATCTCAACCTCCTCGAAGTGAAAGCATGGCATTCTCATCTGCAAATCACTCCTGGATCAATATTCGAAAAGTCGTCATCTAACAAATGAGGACCGAAGAAAAATAGACTCAAAATGAGCAGCACCTAACTGGCCTAGAATGGCCTCATTATCACACCACGAGCCATCAGCCAACTGAAGCTTCAAAGAATTTTGCCTTCGACGATCCTTCATAGAAGCATGAAAATAAGCTGAATTCCTATCCCCATCCCGAACCCACAATGACGAGATTGTTCGCTGCATCTCAACCTCCCATCTACGAACTGAGCCAATTCTTCGCTTTTAAACTTTAATTCACCGCCACCACATCATCACCACCCATCGAAGAGAATGATCCAGCCTAGTCAATTCATCTGAAGAAACTCCATTTTCCGATAAATATTACCAAAACCTCCCAATTCCACTTCCGAAGCTCAACGCAAAATCTGAAACTTTCTATGCAAACGAAATAACGGAGACCCAAAACAATCTCTTCCCCAAACTTCTTTAACAAAACTGTCAAAAGCCGGATGATCCATCCACATCCTTTGAAATCGAAAGGGCATTTGGGCTTAGAAATTGCGTAAAATCTAATCAAGAGGCGCATGATCGACTTCTCCTTGGAAAGACCGAACGAAACCCTACCATGCTTCGCAACAAAAGACCCATTCAGAAGAACTCTATCCAACCGCTGCCAAATGCGAGCATGAACAGGAAAGTTATTACACCAAGTAAAACTACAACCCTCAAACCCCGCATCCGATAAACCTGCAGAAACCATAAAGTTGTAGAAATCATCCATAGCAGGAAAATCCCAACCACTACCTCCAAGCTTCTCTGAAGGAACCGCAATGATATTAAAATCACCCCCCACTAACCACGGCTCACTAAACTGAGAAGATAACTGCACCAACTCATCCCATAAAATTTGTCTCTCCAAACGATCACAACTAGCATACACAAACGTAAACAAGCCATAACAATCACCATTTACCGAAATTCTCACAGTAATCTGCTGTTTAGAAATAGAGAGCTCGCTAAATCAAATCCCTCTCCATAAAATCCAAATATGCGTATTACTGGGATTTCCATGCAACGAATGTTTAAAACCAAGTGCTTTAGCAATTTTAGGAAGCCTAGAGCCGATTTTAGGCTCTAAAATTACTAGACACCACGGACTCGTCGCCTCACTAACAATTTCAAAGAATCCATTGCACCGATACCCACTCCCTAACATTCCAAATAAGCACCGACATTAGAAATGATTAGAAAAATCATCACCCTTGGCCATGCTTTGAAGCACCCTCGATTCTCCCAAAGCTTGCCTATTCCCTTTATTACCTTTTACAATTTTCCTCTATCCTCTTGACGATTTGAAGGAGAAACCGAATCCCTTTCTTGAGCATATAACCCATGCGACCCATCCATAGCGACCCCGAATACTCGACTCCTCTACGAATCCGATTTCTCCAAACTCTCAACAGAATCGCGCAGATTTCTCCAACGAATCCGATACATGAGAAACGACCCGCACGAATCGACACCTCATTTCATGCAATTCCTTTGAGACGCATCTGCGAAACAAAGGATGAAGCTCTATTTAGCCGACAAACCCGAACATCTTCTTCCTCTCCCAAATGGCGAACAACTTCAAGACCCCGTTCGACTTCCGGCGCTCATCTGCACACGCAGCGCGAAACATGCACAAACTCGACTAGACCAACATCTTGCATAGCCTCGCTTGAACAAACTCGGTTTGAACAAAGAACCGCTCGTCAATAAGCAACGCAGCATTATTCGTATGTTTCGCACCTGACCAAGGTCCTCGACATTATTCCCTCCTTGAGGCCCAGCATTATCAACTAAAAAAACCCCAGCAACAACAGGAACTGGAATTTCGCCATTGTCCATCTTAGTACCATCCAACACCTCATCACAATCTTCCACACCAGATCACCCACCAAAACAAAAGGGTTTGAAAGGATCCCCTACCATCAACTATAGTATTCCCTGTAATTACCTCCCCAAATTACCCGACGTTTCCCCAATATCTTTACACCCCCGTATTCAAGCCGAGTAGTTCCAACACCACCAAAAGTCTCCTCTAATCCCTTTCCTTTCTCAAGGACATGCCCCTCCCTATGGTTCTGTGTATCCCCCTTAGCATCCACCTTAGAATTTCTTTTTCTGTTAACCACTTGCCACTCCCTAGACTGAGCTTGTGGTTTTGAAAGATATTGACCTCCAACACCAGCTTCTCCAGCAATACGATCAGAATGTTGATTACCCCTAGGACCACTCTTTGGCTTCATGCGACCCTTACGACAATCACCCTTAACATGACCTAAAAGGCCACAACCATCACAGTATGCCAGGTTGCCTTCAAATTCAATGGGCTGACAGAAAGCATTTTCTTTTGAAGTACCAAGGAATACATGATCAGGCAACGGTTTAGACACATCCACCTCAACATTGATTCGAGCAAAACCAAAGTGAGTAAACCCTAATGTACGTTCATCTGCTCTAACAAAATGCCCAACAAGATTTCCAATATTTTCCAAATAAGCATACCAATGAAGCGGGAGATTTGGAAGACGAACCCATGCTGCAACAATCGGGCTATCAACAGTAAAATCCATCTCCGAAGACCAGCGAA
>CM028365.1:39856656-39864172 GCA_016624345.1 Platycodon grandiflorus
TCTATGCAAACGAAATAACGGAGACCCAAAACAATCTCTACCCCAAACTTCTTTAACAAAACTATCAAAAGCCGGATGATCCATCCACATCCTCTGAAATCTGAAAGGGCATTTGGGCTTAGAAATTGCAGAAATCTAATCGAAGAGGCGTGATCGGACTTCTCCTTGGCAAAACCGAACAGAAACCCTACCATGCTTCGAAACAAAGGCCCATTCAAGCACTCTATCCAACCTACGCCAAATGCGAGCAGGCTGGAAAATTATTACACCAAGTAAAAGTACTACCTTCAAACCCGCATCAGACAAAGAAACCATAAAATTACGAAATCATCCATAGCGGAAAATCCCAACCATTACCTCCAAGCTTCTCTGCGGGATCAGCTATGATATTGAAATCACCCCAACCAACCACGGCTCATGATCTTGAAGACAAGCTGCACTACTCATCCCATAAAATTTGTCTCTCCATGCGATCACAGCTAGCATAGACAAACGAAAACAAACCATAACAATCACCGTTTACCGAAATTCTGACAGTAACCTGCTGTTTAGTAATAGAGACTGCTGCTAAATCAAAACCCACCCTCCACAAAATCCATATATGCTTATTACAAGGATTACCATGCAAAGAATGTTGATAACCAAGTGCTTTAGCAATTTTAGGTAACCTAGAACCAGAAATTTTAGGCTCTAAAATAGCTAAACACCACGGACTCAGCTGCTTCACTAACAATTTTAAAGAATCCATAGCACCGGTATTGCCCACTCCCCTAACATTCCAAATAAGCACCGACATTAGAAAATATTAGAAGCAATATCCTCACCCTTGGCCATGCTTCGAAGCACCCGATCAGATTCTCCGATAACGTGCTTATTACCTTTATTTCCTTTGGCGGTCTTCCCTCTATTCCCTTGACGATTTGATGGAGAAACCGAATCCCCTTCTTGACGAGATAACCCATGAAACCCAGCCAAAACTGCTACACCCGAATACTCCGAACCCTCCACAGTTCCTGAATTCTCCGAGGTCTCCACAGAATCTGTGCTCACTGATTTCTCCAACGAATCCGACACATGAGAAAACAACCCATCCAACGACTCGAGCGCATATCACGCGGGAATTCCCTGGAACAGCAGCTATAGAACCAAAGGAAGAAGCTCTATTTAATTGACAAACATCAACCCGATTGACCTCTACCAACTGTTGAGCAACTACCAGCACCCCATCCTGCGATATATCACACTCAAAAGAAGACACAGCAGCAGTATGACTAGGCTTAACAGCCTTGTCTGAAGACAAAATCACAGCCTCTACGATATCCTCTTCCCTTTCTCCAGATTGACACCCAACATTAATAGCAAAAGGGACCCTAGCAGCTTCCTCAACCAGTTGCTTAACAGCATTATCATCAGCCCCTACTGCAACAGCAACAACGTTGCTAATTTGATCACCTCCAGACTCCTTATTAGCCACATCTATATCCACATTAATATCTTCCTCAACATCGTCATCAACTGCTAAAACATTAAAAGAATTCGACTGATTTACCCGGCCATTATTTTCATTCGACAGCAACATTGCCTTTGCTAACGCCTCGGTAGCCTTGAAATCCTGATTTGAAATAATCTCAACTGTATTAATAGGAATAACATTGGGCTTTGAATTACCAACCCCATTATTTCCTGAAATCTTGTCCCCCTTATTACTCTCCTTGTCAAAATTTCCCATTATTTTTACACCCCCAAACTGTAATCTCTCAAGTCTTGTAGACCCCACTCCACCAAAGGTCTCCTCTAAACCTTTACCCTTATCAAGGTTATGCCCTTCCCCATGAGAAGAGTTATCTACATTATTAATCCCATGTGACCTTCCCTTCCTGTTCACTACTTGCCACTCTCCAGTAGTGACTTTTGTTTCACCATCTTAATAACCCCAACACCAGCATCTCCATTACCTTGAACTGAAGGAAGAATTCCCCTCGTAGCACCCCTAGGCTTCATACGACCCTTACGACAATCTCCCTTGACATGCCCAAGAAAGCCACACCCATCACAATAGGCCAGATTTCCTTCAAATTCAATGGGTTGTTTAAACGCATTCTCCTTAGAAGTACCAAGAAAAACATGATCGGGCAAAGGTTGTGACACATCCACCTCAACGTTAATCCTCGCGAAACCAAAATGAGTAAACCCAACAGTCCTCTCATCTGCTCTGACAAAACCCCCAAAGAGATTACCAATATTCTCCAAATAAGCATACCAATGAAGAGGGAGATTTGGTAAACGAACCCAAGCTGCCACAATCGGACTATCAATAGTATAATCTATATCAGGAGACCACCGAAAAGATCTAAAATTACAGTTCGCAATCACATTCGAATTCGTGGCTAAGGCCTTAATAAAATCCTCCTCATCCGTCAAATACACTAGTGCATGTCTCGGGTCTAATAAGCCAACGTTGAAACGCTTGCTCAAACCCCAATGTTGATGAATATGATCAACAATTACCTTCAGTTCTGGCCTCCCAGCAAAAAATTTGAGAACCATAGCATACTTCAACCGCTGAGCAGCAGCATCAATTTCCCTCTCAGTCATAAGCAATGTAGGCGATCCACCTATTCTCGCTGATGATCGAGGAGGAGCTTTCAAGCCATCAAATGGGTTGATTGGGATACCTTCAACACCTTTATCCCCTTTGACAGCCTCGGAATAAGAAAACTTAGAGCCTCTTCCCGTCAGTAATCGTGAAGCGCCAACCCCACCCACAAACCTTTCCTTCCCGTCGCCTGTGTGACTATCCCCGCCTTGCCCAGCCTGGTTTGGAGCAGCAAGCAGCGGCGAGGGACGTGAAACTCCATCATTACCTGATCGATTGCCCTTCCCATCGCTCTGTAGGAGGTTCTCATTGATTCGCGATCGCACGCATCGCAGTCGTTTCAGGGTTTAGGGTTTCAGGGTTTAGGGGTTTAGGGTCTAGGGTTTTTTGTTTAGGGTTTAGGGGTTTATGGTTTAGGGTTTATAATAATAAAAATTATAATAATCATAATAATCATAATGATTATTATTATTATTATGATTATGATTACGATTATTATTATTATTATTATTATTATTATTATTATTATTATTATTATTATTATTATTATTAATATTAATATTAATATTATTATTATTATTATTATGATTATTATTATTATTATTATGATTATTATTATTATTATTATTATTATTATTATTATTATTATTATTATTATTATTATTATTATTATTATTATTATGATTATTATTATTATGATTATTATTTATTATTATTATTATTATTATTATTATTATTATTATTATGATTATTATAATTATTATTATAATTATTATGATTATTTAGGGTTTAGGGTTTAGGGTATAGGATTTATGGTTTAGGGTTTAGGGTTTATAATAATAAAAATTATAATAATCATAATGATTATTATTATTATTATGATAACGATGATTATTATTATTATGATTATGATTATTATTATTATGATTATTATTATTACTATTATTATTATTATTATTATTATTATGATTATTATTATTATCATTATTATTATTATTATTATTATGATTATTATAATTATTATGATTGTTTAGGGTTTAGGGTTTAGGGTTTACAATAATAAAAATTATAATAATCATAATAATCATAATGATTATTATTATTATTATTATGATAACGATGATTATTATTATTATGATTATGATTATTATTATTATGATTATTATTATTATTATTATTATTATTATTATTATTATTATTATTATTATTATTATTATTATTATTATTATTATTATGATTATTATTATTATGATTATGATTATTATTATTATTATTATTATTATTATTATTATTATTATTATGATTATTATTATTATTATTATTATTATTATTATTATTATTATCATTATTATTATTATTATTATTATTATTATTATTATTATTATTATTATAATTATTATGATTATTTAGGGTTTAGGGTTTAGGGTATAGGATTTATGGTTTAGGGTTTAGGGTTTAGGGTTTTAGGGTTTAGGGTTTAGGGTTTTAGGGTATAGGATTTATGGTTTAGGGGTTAGGATTTAGGGTTTAGGATTTATAATAATAAAATTATAATAATCATAATAATTATAATGATTATTATAATTATTATGATTATGATTATTATTATTATTATTATTATTATTATTATTATTATTATTATTATTATTATTATGATTATTATTATTATTATTATTATTATTATTATTATTATTATTATTATTATTATTATTATGATTATGATTATTATTATGATTATGATTATTATTATTATTATAATTATGATTATTATCATTATTATTATTATTATTATTATTATTATTATTATTTTATTATTATTATTATTATTATTATTATTATTATTATTATTATTATTATGATTATTATTATTATTATTATTATTATTATTATTATGATTATTATTATTATTATTATTATTATTATTATTATTATTATTATTATTATTATTATTATTATTATTATTATTATTATTATTATTATTATTATAATTATTATGATTATTTAGGGTTTAGGGTTTTTTTTTTTTTTTTTTTGAAAACGAGGGACGGCACCACAAGAATTTTATTAATATAAATCAAAAATACAAACATGAGGGACAACCGGCCTTGCCCTTATAGGGGAGGACGGAGGAGCGACCTCGAAGGAAATAAATACAACCTAAAAAGCCCACAAAATAACCAAAAAACCAAGAGAAACAAAAGAAGAGCAAAACTCCCTCTCATCTCCTAAGAGCAAAATCCCTCTCATCAAATCGAAGAGCCTCGCAAACATCTCTAGGAAGATCCCGAACCGAAGAGAAAACTTGATGACCTCTATGAATATGAGCTTCGACAAGCTGTCATAACCCCATTAGCTTCCCTAAGGACATGACGCATGCCAAAACCGCTAGCCAGAGATGCACTCACTAAGCTCATAATAATACCGCCAGGAATCGAAATTTACCTTGCACCATCCTCACGGCTACCGGAGAATCGACGAAACTAACAGATTGAAGACCCAAATCCGACAC
Source organism: Platycodon grandiflorus (assembly GCA_016624345.1). Classification (NCBI taxonomy): domain Eukaryota; kingdom Viridiplantae; phylum Streptophyta; class Magnoliopsida; order Asterales; family Campanulaceae; genus Platycodon; species Platycodon grandiflorus. The sequence goes on from CM028365.1 coordinate 39,861,762, forward strand.
AACTTCAAACCATCACGAAGAGCAAAGATCTCCGCTTGCATGTTTGTACCCATTCCATAGTGACGGAAAACGCTCAATAAAAGCACCTCTAGCATCCGAATAATACCACCACCCGTGCAAACTCCATTCACCGCAGACCCATCGGTATTGAGGTTGAAATCATGTGAAATAGAAGGATCCCACCTTAAGAATCGAGCCTTACGCTTCTTATGCGAGCAACCTTTAGGCCGATACGACGAAAATAAGAATATCGTATGAGTGGAGCCCCTTTGGGAACCAAAAGAACACATCTCCACCAAAGCGCTTGACCGACGCCACAATAGTCGGCCGTACATAGGGATTCCTTCAAAAATTGATTTACACCGAGATTTCCATATCTCCCAACGGGAAAAAAATAATCCCCATACGCACCATACCAATCATCTCCGCTTGATTGACCTCTACTCCAATCGATTTCAAACTCCCTTTTTAGATAACGTGAATACCATCTTATCCTCTTTAGAAGCATCAACACGAACCTAGATCTTTTGGCATGAAACTCTAGCGGAATATCTTGAATCACATCCTCCAAAACATTAATCCCATCACGAACAAGAAGGCGATGATCCTCGGGCTAGGACCCCTAATCGAACTCCACACCAATTATCCGCCCAAAATTTAATATCCCTCTACCAACCACCCATCGACAACTCTCCAGCGAGGAAGAAAAACAGAAGCAGCTTTCCAAACATGCGAACTAGAAAAAGCATAATGACAACCATACTTACTTTGGATGAAGCGGGACCACAACGTATCTCCCGTATATGCCACCCAAGCCAACTTAGCTAACATAGCTTTATTCATGTCCTCAAGATGTCGAATCCCCAAACCACCTTCGGTCAAAGGCCTGCACCTTATCCCAAGAAACCCAATGAGCTCGCCTATCCCCATTGCTCCATAAGAAATTAGCCATGATGCTCTCAATCTTGCAAAGCCTGTCTTGGAACCTTCAACACACCAAGAGAATAAATGGGAATACTAGATAACACCGATTTGATGAGTGTAATCTTCCCACCAAAAGATAATAAACGCGCTTGCCAACCATCAACCCTCTTCAAAATCTTAGCCTCCAAAGCAGCAAAATGAACCCGACAAATCCGACCTTTAAAGAGGAATCCTAAATATGTCAAGGAAACTCGATGCATGCAACCCGACCACCGATGAATATTAGCTATCTCAAATTGCCTCCGCTTCGAGCTAACATAAAAGCCACTCTTCGAAGATTAATAAGGCGACCGAAGCCCTTTCATACATAGCAAGAATACCCCTTAAACCCTCTATAGACTTCCGCCTTCCATTGCAAAATAAAAGCATATCATCTGCATATAATAAGTGAGTCAACCGCACATCCCCTCGACCATGATCAAAAGCAGAAAAAACCTCATCTGCAACGCCTATGAAGAGCTCTAGAAAGAATCTCTGAGCAATGATGAAAAGCGGCGGAGAAAGAGGATCACCTTGCTTCACCCCCTAGTCGGCAAAAAAACCATGAGTAACTCCTCCCATCATACGAATACGGTTACCCCGACCAAACGACCAATCAGCGGCAAAGCGATCATCAAATCCAAAAACCGACGAGCCGAAATAAGAAATCCCATTCCAATCTATCATAGGCTTTCGACATATCCAATTTGAAGAGAACATTACCCCAACCACCTTCGATCAATGCGATGAACCATTTCATGAGCAATGGCAATGTTTTCTTGAATACCTCGCCCCTTAATAAAACCCGTTTGCTCCGGAGAAATAATTCGAGGAAGAACATTAGCTAACGGAGGGCAAGAATCTTTGAAATTACCTTATTCAAAAAGTAGACAAGGCGATAGGCCGTAAATCGAGAGAAACCAGCGGCTGTCCACCTTAGGAAGCAACACCAAGACATTGAAGAGAAACCTCTAGGAAGATCCTCCCCAAATAAAAGATCTCACAGTGCCACCACATACGTCCGAATGATAGACCAACACCCACGAAAGAAATGACTGTGAAACCATCAGCCCGGAGAACTACTAGCATTAAGAGACTTAATAGCTTCCCAAATCTCAACCTCCTCGGAACAGTGGAAAGCATGGCATTCTCATGCCGGTCACTCCGGATCAATATTACGAAAAAGTCGTCATCTAACAAATGAGGGCCCGAAGCAAAAATAGACTCAAAATGAGCGGCACTTGGCCTAGAATGGCCTCATTATCACACCACGAACCATCACATGGCCCCAGCTTCAAAATTACCGCCGACGATCCTTCATAGAAGCATGAAAATATCTGAATTCCTATCCCCATCCTGAACCCACAATTGGCGAGATTGTTTTGCTGCTTTGCATCTCAACCTCCCATCTACGAACTGAGCCAATTCTTGAGTTTTAAGCTTTAATT
>CM028365.1:39864272-39869272 GCA_016624345.1 Platycodon grandiflorus
ACCACATCATCACCACCCATCTCAAGAGAATGATCCAGCCTAATCAATTCATCCCAAGAACTCCATTTTACGATAATATTACCAAAACCTCCCAATTCCACTCCGGCTCAACGCAAAACTGAGCTTATGCAAACGAAATAACTGAGACCCAAAACAAACTCTTTCCCCAAACTCTTTAACAAACTCACAAAAGCCGGATGATCCATCCACATCCTTGAAACGGAAAGGGCATTCGCTAGAAATTGCGAAAATCTAATCCGAAGCTGCATGATCGACTTCTCCCCTTGGCAAAACCTAAACAAACCCCACCGTGCTCGCAACAAAAGACCCATTCAAGCACTCTATCCAATCCGCCAAACGCTGCAGAACAGAAAGTTATTACACCAAGTAAAACTACCCTCAAACCCTCAAGATCCGACAAGCCTCGCAGAAACCATGAAGTTGCAAAATCATCCATAGCGTGAAAATCCCAACCACTACCTCCAAGCTTCTCCGAGGAGCCGCAATGATATTAAAATCACCCCCACCAACCACGGCCACTAAACCGAGCGATAACCCGCACCAACTCATCCCATAAAAATTGTCTCTCCAAACGATCACGACTAGCATACACAAACGTAAACAAACCATAACAATCACCATTTACCGAAATTTTCACGTGAATTGTTTAGAAATAGAGATCGAGGAAATCAAAACCCGCTCTCCATAAAATCCAAATATGCGATAATGTGATTTCCATGCAGCGAATACTTATAACCAAGCTCTTTAGCAATTTTAGGAAGCCTAGAGCCAGAGATTTTAGGCTCTAAAATTGCTAAACACCACGGACTCTTCTGCCGCACTAACAATTTTAAAGAATCCATAGCACCGGTATTACCCACACCTCTAACATTCCAAATAAGCACCGCCATTAAAAATTATTAGAAACAATATCATCACCCTTGGCCATGCTTCAAGCACCCTATCGAGTCTCCAGCCTTGCCGATTACCTTTATTTCCTTTGGCGTTCTTCCTTCTATTCCTCACGACTACTTGAAGGAGAAACCGAGTTCCTATCTTGACAATATAACCCATTAACCCCATCCAACCCTGCTACCCCCGAATACTCCGAATCCTCCACAGAATCTGTCTTATCCGAGCTCTCCACAGAAACTGTTTTATACGATCCCTCCATTGATTCCGAGACATGAGAAAAAGACCCAGCACTGGGTAAAACACTCACTGAATTCCCATGGTCAGCAGCTATAGAAGCAAACGAAGAAGCTCTATTTAACTGGCAGACTGGATCCACCCGAGGCTCAACAACTTCATCTACCAACTTATTGGCTGTTACCGTGTCCCCATCTTGACCTTCAGCAACCAAAACAACCATATCCCTTGCAACCATAGCAACCGTATCCACTTCACCAACAACATTTTCCGCTCCAGTAATCACATTGGCCTTGACAATCCCTTCATCAACATTCTCCTTACTGACATCATCAGCCACCAACACAGTGAAAGGATTGGACAAATGAACCTGTCCAGAATTTTCTTTAGACATATGTTTGGCCTTTTCCAGCTCCTCCCGATTCTGTTCATCCTGACTTGGAGAAATCACATTAACTGGAATATTGGATGGGCCAACACCTTTGTCCCCTGAACTCATCCCAACATTAATACCAGACTTGACATTATTGCCCAGAATTGAAACCTCCCCATACTGTAACTTGTCCAGCCGAGTTGAACCCACACCACCAAATGTCTCCTCTAGACCTTTTCCTTTCGCCATTGTCTGCCCATCCCCTGGAATAGAATGATCTACCATTTTAAACCCGGCCTTATTACCTTTCTATTTACCACTTGCCATTCCTTATTAGGTTCCTTGAGCTTTGTTGGCTTAAAACACTCACCAAGAACCTCTACCCATTAGACGCATAGTACTCGAGCAACTCGAACGTAACCCCTTGATAGCGTATGACCCTTACGACAATCTCCTTTAAATGACCTAATAAACCACGCCCATCGCAATAGGCAAGATTACCTTCAAATTCAATAGGTTGACGAAACGCATTCTCCTTATTTGTCCCAAGATAGACATGATCAGGCAACGGCTTGGACACATCCACCTCAACATTAATTCTCGCAAAACCATAATGGGTAAAACCAACTGTCCGTTCATCAGCTCGCACGAAGTCCCCAAAAAGATTACCTATATTTTCCAAATAAGCATACCAATGAAGAGGAAGATTTGGTAAACGCACCCACGCGGCAACAATCGGACTATCAATAGTATAATCGATTTCAGGAGACCACCGAAAAGATCGAAAATTGTTCGCAATCACGTTCGAATGTGTTGCTAAAGCCTTAATAAAATCCCCTCATCCGTCAAAATACCGTAACATGTCTCGGGTCTAGCAAACCTACGTTGAACGCTTGTTCAAACCCCACTGCTGATGAATATGATCGAAAATTACCTTCAATTGAGGCCGCCCAGCAGAAAACTTGAGAACCATGGCATATTTTAGACGCTGTGCCGCTGCATCAATCTCCCTGTCAGTCATGAGTAGAGTATGCGAACCCCCTATTCTTGCTGATGATCGCAGCGGAGCTTTCAAACCCTCAAAAGGGTTGATGGGACACCTTGACCCCTTTGTCTCCTTTAACCGTCCGAGTTAAGGCGCCGCACCTCGCCCAACCCCTACCAGGAAGCCTCTCCCTACCTTCGCGCTGTTAATTGCGGCACGCTTTTCCGATCAGGCTGGGAGAATGCGCATGACGTGAAACTCCATCCAGAATTGAACGCCTATCTTTCCCGTCGCCTGTTGGTGGTTCACCGCCCCCATGCACAATCGCACTCATCGTTTGGTTTTAGGATTTAGGGGTTTAGGGTTTAGGGTTTATAATAATAAAAATTATAATAATCATAATAATCATAATGATTATTATAATTATTATGATTATGATTATTATTATTAATATTATTATTACTATTATTATTATTATTATTATTATTATTATTATTCTGATTATTATTATTATTGTTATTATTATTATTATTATTATTATTATTATGATAACGATGATTATTATTATTATGATTATGATTATTATTATTATGATTATTATGATTATTATTATTATTATTATTATTATTATTATGATTATTATTATTATCATTATTATTATTATTATTATTATGATTATTATAATTATTATGATTATTTAGGGTTTAGGGTTTAGGGTATAGGATTTATGGTTTAGGGTTTAGGGTTTAGGGTTTATAATAATAAAAATTATAATAATCATAATGATTATTATTATTATTATGATAACGATGATTATTATTATTATGATTATGATTATTATTATTATGATTATTATTATTATTATTATTATTATTATTATTATTATTATTATGATTATTATTATTATCATTATTATTATTATTATTATTATTATTATTATGATTATTATAATTATTATGATTATTTAGGGTTTAGGGTTTAGGGTTTAGGGTATAGGATTTATGGTTTAGGGTTTAGGGTTTACAATAATAAAAATTATAATAATCATAATAATCATAATGATTATTATTATTATTATTATGATAACGATGATTATTATTATTATGATTATGATTATTATTATTATGATTATTATTATTATTATTATTATTATTATTATTATTATTATTATTATTATAATTATTATTCTTATTATCATTATTATTATTATTATTATTATTATTATTATTATTATTATGATTATTATAATTATTATGATTATTTAGGGTTTAGGGTATAGGATTTATGGTTTAGGGTTTAGGGTTTTAGGGTTTAGGTTTTTTTTTTTTTTTTTTTTTTTTACGGAAACAGGAGCGCACTGCAAGATTTTATTAATATAAATCAAAAATACAAACATGAGGGGACAACCATTTTGCCCTTATAACGGGAGACGGAGGAGCGACCTCGAAAGGAAATAAATACAACCTAAAAGCCCACAAAATAACCAAAAACCAAGAGAAACAAAAGAAGAGCAAACTCCCTCTCATCTCCTAAGAGCAAAAATCCCACTCTCATCAAATCGAAGAGCCTCGCAAACATCTCTAGGAAGATCCCGAACCGAGAGAAAACTTGATGACCTCTATGAATATGAGCTGCGGCGGAAGCACTCCATGACCCCATTAGCTTCCCTAAGGACATGACGCATGCCAAAACCGCTAGCCAAAGAAATGCACTACTAAGCTCATAATAATACCGCCAAGGATCTGAAATTTACCTTGCACCATCCTCACGGCTACCATAGAATCGTGAAACTAACACCGATTGAAGACCTAAATCCCGACACAACTTCAAACCATCTGAAGAGCAAAGATCTCCGCTTGCATGTTTGTACCCATTCCATAGTAACGAAAACGCTCCAATAAAAGCACCTCTAGCATCCCGAATAATACCACCACCGTGCAAACTCCATTCACCGCAGACCCATCGGTATTGAGGTTGAAATCATGTGAAATAGAAGGATCCCACCTTAAGAATCGAGCCTTACGCTTCTTATGCGAGCAACCTTTAGACCGATACGGCGAAAAGAAGAATATCGATGTATTGGGCCCTTTGGGAACCAAAAGAACACATCTCCATCAAAGAGCTGGACCGATGCCACAATAGTCGGCCGTACATAGGGATTCCTTCAAAAATGGATTTACATCGAGCTTTCCATATCTCCCAACAGAAAAAGCATAATCCCCATACGCACCATACCAATGTCTCCGCTCGATTGACCTCTACACCACATCCCAAGATCAACAATATCGGTATAATGGTATGAAAAAAAGAAACCCGCCCAATACATCCATACCTCTTTGGCAATGGACGCAAAGAAGATGAGGCAAAGTCTCTATTACCTCCATTAGGACAACAAACACACCGAGAGGGCATATGATAACCTCTAGATTCCAATTTCGCATCCACCGGAAGCCCATCATACATCACTCTCCACCAAAACCCACTCACCTTGGT
>CM028365.1:39884272-39986772 GCA_016624345.1 Platycodon grandiflorus
AAATCCACTGAGTGAACCAAAGCTGAAGTAACCTTTTTGGAAGAATAGAGGACTATGATAGAAAACTTGTTTTAGTTTTGATCTCTAAATGCAAGACCACTACATAGTGACATTGAAAGATATTGAAAGTTTGAATTCAAACAACTATAACAATGTAATTGTCATCTGTCCTCGTCTCTTCAATCTCTAAATCAAACATATGCCTTAATCACATCTTCTTCTTGAAGGAATAAATATTGAAAATAACTGCGCTGAGAGATTAAATATTAATTAATAAGCTAGCCTACACCATGCTTATTAACTGTCTCAATCTCTCTTCTCATAGACATCATCCCACAACTTGTTCGAAAATTTCCTAAAGTGTTCCACATGACTTATTGTTTAATTAGGTTTTAATATTAAGGGGCCGGGCCACTTTGATGGTTTAGTAGGAATAAAATATTGTTAAAGCTTTTGGAAATTATAAAAGGAAAATGATTTCCTTTTCCTTTACCTATATAAAAGCCTTAAAGTTGGAAACCTTAAACACAATTTCAGAATTCTTTTCACCTCTCTAAGGAAAGTCAAAAAGAACGAAAAGAGAAAAGGTCTATGGTTTTCCTATCACCATCAAAAAGACATTAAAGTAAAGGCAAGGAGGAAGAAAAGTTCATACATCAAAGTCTACAACTTGGAGCAAATTAAGCATGTATCAAGGTTAGTACTTAAATTCATGTTCATAAGATTATAACTTTCATGATTCTAGGGCATTATAGATTATGGTTGTGAATTCATGAAATCAAAGTAGCATGAATTTCCTATTATAGTTTACATGTCGTATCAGAACCTAGGATTATGGAACCCATAATTTTTTCTATTATGATTGACAATTCAATTTGATGATTAAAGTATTCCACCGCAGGTTTTCGTTAAATTGAATTGCACATATGATCATGTATGTTTTGAAAATTGATTGTTAAGATATTTTGGGAAACCCTAATTTTCCCTATAGCAATACTACGCATGAACTTCGTGCCTCAATGCAGACAGACTATTTTTCATGTTTTATGCCTAGGAACATTAAGCTAGAACAAATTGGATATTATGTTAAATTTCCAAATAAAATATTATTTTGTTCAAAGCCTAAGACATGAAAATATAATGTAATGTAAAGATATTAAATAGCATGCTAGTCACCAAAGTGCTGGTTGGATGAGATATCAACATATTTAATTGATAAAATTACAACCTGTTCATTAGTAAAGAGATGCGCTTAAAGAATGACAAAACGGCACATTGAACGATTGAGATTATAGGTTATTTTTCCAAAAGGTCATTCAAAAGATGCACCATTGCATGTAATCTAGCATTGAAGGGATTACTCGGCATCCCAGATAGTCGTATATCCAAAGTTATAAAATTTATTTAACTTAAGTATGTTATGATTATCCATTAAAGTATTTTCTATTGACATCGATTATAGTTATGTATTTAGGATTGCCCAAAGGTTAGTTTAAATGCATACTTAAAGTTTTACAAAAAGATATATGAATCCATTAAAGTTAACTCAAGGCACTTAAAGATGAGCAGATATAAAGGTTAACAGTCTCTTTAAAATCTCTTCTCATCGAAAAATTTGGTCTTTAAGTTCAAATGACTGATCAACTATTCTGATTGGTCCAAACAAATCCAGTTTACTCTCTGGGTGTTATGTACCAGACCTAGCCATAATGACAAATGAGAAGCCTACAGTCATTACTAAGACTAGCTCGGAAGATGACAAGTTCTTTCATGGGACTTGGGAGCAGTATAAGAGTCTAAGCTTGAGCCTTATGAAGATGACCATGGCAGAAAACATCAAGCCTTCGATGCTGAAGACAAATAATTATAGGGAGTTCGTATTGAAAATCAAAGAATATTCCCATCATACTTGGCCTATAAATCCATTGTGGATAGCCTTATGGATAACTAACTACAACTTAGTAATGAAACTGAATACTTTGGAATTTGATTGGTCTAAGTCAATTCATTATCATGTGACAGAAATCTCCAACTAAGTAATAAAACTGAAGACTTTGGGGATGGATGTGAGAGACTCATTCCTTGGACAGTTTATTATGAACTCCCTTCCTGTTAAATTTGGCTAGTTCTATGTTAGTACATGAGGAAGGTAGATTAAAGACGATAAGTTAACACTCCATCAACTTTACAACTATGATGGAAATAATAGTAGTAAGGTCAAACCAGGTATAAAGAACAAGAAAAGGGACAAGGCCAAATGAAGGTTACTAAGGGTTGAATCTAGAAAAAGGTTAAATGTTACTTTTGTAGTAAAGAATGGCACGTAAAGAAAGATTGCTCTAAAAGGAAATAATGGTTTGAAAAGAAAGGTATGCATAGTGTTTATGTATTTGAATCAAACCTTGTAGAATTACCTAATAATAATTGGTGGTTAGATTCTAGTGCGACTACTCATGTGTCTCATGTAATATAGGGATTCCTTATGATCCCGCCCATAAACGAAATTGATCAATATTTGTTTGTGGGGAACAAGATGAAGGCATAGATAGAAGGAATTGGAACGTATATATTGATCTTGGACACCGGTTGTCACATAGATCTTGAAGGGTATCTCTATGTTCCTGATTGTGCAAGAAATTTTGTTTCACTAGGAAAGCTAAATAATTCATTTTTTAATTTTAAGAATGGAAACAATGTTTTTTCATTGTTTAACAACAAGTAATATTATGGTTCTGGTACTTTGTGTGATTCTCTTTATAATTTTAATCTTAATATTGAATTTGATGAATCCCTGTATTACGTTGATAATAGTGTAGGCATGAATTATGATGTATCAGATAAAAATTCTGCTTTCTTATGGTATCAAATTAAAGATTGGGTAATATTATCAAACAAAGGTTAATGAGGTTGGTGAAAGGTGAAGTCTTTCCTCAATTGGATTTTAGTGACTCGTGTGTGTAAATTGCATTAAAGGAAAGCAAACCAAAATCACATTAAAGAAATCTCCCACAAGAAGCACTCAACTTCTTGAATTGATACACACTGATATTTGTTGTCCTTTTGATAAAACTAGTTGGGGTGGTGAGCACTATTTTATCACCTTTATGGTTATATTTATTTACTACATCAAAAGTCTCATTCAATGAACATCCTTGAGCTGTTCATAAATGAGGTGGAAAAGCAGTTAATTAAGAAAGTAAAAGTAGTAAGACGAGATATAGGTTGTGAATATTATGGAAAGTTCACGGAAAAGGGACAATGTCCAGATCTATTTGTAAAATTCCTCAAAAGTAGTGGCATTTGTGCACAGTAAACAACGTCCGGTACACCACAACAGAATGGTGTGGCTGAGAAACGAAATTATACATTAATGGATATGGTTAGGAGTATGTTAAGTAATTATTCTTTACCATTATCTTTATAGATGCATGCATTAAAGACCGTTGTATAACTTTTCAATCGGTTTCTTAATAAAGCAATTTCTAAGACACCTTATGAACTGTGGATAGGTAGGAAACCGAGTTTGAGACATAATCATGTTTAGGGTTGCCAAATGGAAGTATGTTTGTTTACTTCATATGAAAAGAAGCTTGATGCTAGGATAGTTAGTGGTTACTTCATTGGCAATTCTGAAAAGTCAAAAGGGTATAGTTTTTACCATCCTAATTGTAGTACGAGAATCGTAGAGTTAGGTAATGCTTAGTTCATCAAGAATGGCTTAATAAATGGGAGTGGGGAAGCACAAAAAGTTAACATTCAGGAAATTCGGGTTGAAACGTCTAGCTATACCTGACATTCCTACTAAAGTTGTTGTCCCTATTGTTGTATCACATTCTCGCAACACACCAACAAACTACAACACACCACAACAACAAACTAATGTTCAAGACTTACCGAATGAAAATGTAATAGATGAACCGGTTATAGTCGAGCAAGAGGTTATTGAACCATAAGAGGAAATAGCTTTAAAATGGTCTGTAAAGTAAAAAAAAAAACTGTCTATTCTTGATGACTACGTGATATATAATCTTGAGCATGAATGTGACTGAAGCATTGATGATAATCCAGACTCATTCAGTCAAGCGGTGAATAGTAATAATTTAGAAAAGTGGTGTAATGGTATGAAAGAGGAAATTAAATCAACATATGACAATCAAGTTTGGGACTTAGTAGAGTTTCTTGAAGGTTCCAAAAGAGTCGGTTGTAAGTGGGTCTTTAAGACCAAACGTGACTCAATTGGGAGAATTGAAAGTTATAAGGCCAAAATCGTTACAAAGAGTTATACTCCAAAGGATGGCATCGACTATAAAGAGACCTTCTTTCTAGTGTCTAATTAGAAGGACTCTTTAATAATTGTTATGGCTTTCAAGGCTCATTACGATTTGGAGCATCAAAATATGCATGTTAAGACCAGTTTTTTGAATGGTGATTTGGAAGAGAAAGTTTATATGGATCAATCTGAATGGTTTGTGACCATAAAGAGTGAAAGTTTGGTGTGTAAACTAAAGAAGTCAATTTATGGATTGAAACAATCTTGCCAATGATATATTAAGTTCAATGATACCATTACATCTTATGGTTTTAAAAAAAAGAGTGTTGATCGGTGTATCTATATGAAGGTCAGTGGGAGTAAGTTCATAATATTCGTCTTATATGTTGATGACATTTTACTTGCTGCGAATGATGTTGGGTTGTTACATAATGTATAAGAATTTCTCTCTAGGAACTTTGAAATGAAAGATTTAGGTGAGGCATCCTATGTGATAGGAATTAAAATATTTCGTAATAGGTCACATGGAATGTTGGGACTATTTAAGAAAACTTACATTAATAAAGTCTTAGAGAGATTCAAAATAGAAAACTGTTTCAGCAAAAATAGTTCCAATACAGAAAGGGAACAAGTTTTATCAAAAAAAATGTCCAAAGAATGATTTGGAACAAAGGGAATTTAATATGATTCCCTATGCATTAGTTGTTAGGAGCTTAATATATGTCCCGATTTCACCAGTAGATACCCTAGATTACCAACCCTTAAAAGCATAAAGTCCCAACCCTAAACCTGTATTCCTAAACCTTAAATCCAAAAACCATAAAATAGCTTGATTTTCACAGAAAATGATCATGAAGAAAACATTTTCAAAAATTATTATCCATGAAACACACAAAATAGTTAAACAGTTAAATGGATGCATTTTCGAGTTCAAAACTAATTGGGCTTGCCACATGAGCTTTATCGCTCTTGAGCTTTCTCTATTGTCCTCCTTGGCTTGAGAACTTTCTCTAATTAGCAATAAAATTATAAATTTCTACTTGGCTTGAGAACTTTAGGCTCTATTATCTCTTTCATTTTCTCTATTGTTCTCCTTGAAAGAATGCCATTAGCAATAAAATAAAAAATCTCTACTTGGCTTCTACACTTGAGCCTCTATCATCTCTTTCACTTTCGCTATTGTCCTCCATGAAAGATTTTCATTAGGCATAAAATTGTAAATCTCTACTTGGCTTCGGCATAACCTTCCTGCCGTCGATCTTTGGTCACTCTTAGGATCTCAGCACTACCATCTTTCCTAAAAGTTGTTGTTGTTAGGAAGGAACCGATTTCCTTTAAATCAAGTAGCACGCTCGCAGTCCCCTACAATCTCCCACCAACAAGTGTCGGGTGCATTATTGTCCACACGATCCCTTGTAGCGCCGCAGAGTCCAGCTCTGCGAAAGGTCCTCCCCCCAACAAGTACATTATGCTGGGCACATGGATTAATCTCAGGACCTCTTCTAATACCAGTTCATAGAATCTTAGCGCTACCATCTTTCCCATAAGCTATAGTTTGTTAGGAAGGCACAAGCAATTTCCTTTATACCAAGTAGCGCACCCGAGCTTACTGGATCATCCACACAGACCCCAACAGTCACCATAATTGTTCTCTTTGTTTTGTCGTTTCAACATAACATCTAGCTCGGTGAGGCCAGATTTGCTCTTAATATTGGTCGGTGATCTAAGTCACAACAGGAGTCTTGATGCAGATCCATCATACCTATTTAATCTATAAAAAAAATGTAAAAGTCAACTAAAAAATCTTGAAATAATACCAAAACAATCTTAACAAAAGCCCGTAACCTTTCCCTAAAACAACAATTGCAGAGTATAGTTTATATTAACCATGCAAATCTGTTTTTTCATGAAAAGAAATTATGTACTCTGATAACATCACAAGTTTTTACAAAATTAAGAAATCTCAAGCTATAGAAAAATTGAATTTGAAGTCATAACATCAGTTTCATATAGATTATACAATGAAGGTAGTAATCATTGAGAATGGACAGACAAATAATTGATCGATAATATATATATATATATAAATATATATATATATATATATATATATATACATATATAAAGAAAATTCTTATGCGAGAAAACAAGTAATGGAAATAGTTAATGGATCTTTAGTACCTTGTAGTTTGTCTTGAATTGCATTTAGGGGTACACAGTTCCAACTTTTTCACTAAAGGGTTTATCTTGAGTTTCGTTTAAAGTGTAATCAAATGATAAAAGGTAATTCCCATCCAAAAGTGGACGAAAGTAGCCACGGGTCATCACTATGAACTCTTTAATGTCTTTTTGGTCATTTCGCAAATGCACATGGCTTGATGTCAAGCCAGTCTAGGTTACATTTTAGGATAACCAAGGTTGTGCCCTTGCACAAAGACAAATAAAATTATTAAAAAGTGCACGACTGACTGTCCATTTTGGACAGAAATATTTTTTAGGCATTCGATTGCACCGAAAATGGAACTATAGACCCCTTATTGCAAAAATTGAGACCTTGAACTAATTGCAATTGTGGTCAAACTACAGAGTACTAAAGAGCAAGTAACCATGTAAGAATAATGATTTAAGCACATAAGCCTCAAACTAATATATGTTGAAGATATGATGGCTCGAACAAACTAAGTGTATGTCTAGAAGAGATATGGTAGAATAAAGTTCAATGTTCATGTAATGTTGACCTCAGAACATGGTAAAAAGATTCAATCAATCGAAAACAATGCCGAGATAATGTGTAGTCTTTATCATTATTGGACTCAGTTTCAAGAAGTACACAAAAAACACTACTTGCAATTCCTAAAGACCTACAATAAAATATCTTTTCATTTTTGGCTTAGCCAAAGATGTTTCACTCCAGTTTTCATTTCTCAATTTTGGAAGCTTTTTGGCGATAAGTAAATGAATAAATCATATCCAATACTAAATATTTTTTAAAAAAAGAATCAAGTTTGATTGAAAGCGAATTGGGAAAAGCAAACACTAAAACTACACGCTTAAAAAAAAAAGGAAAGAAGAATAAGGAGAAAGTCAAAGGTGGAGAGGAACAGATCCCTTTAGATCTGATAAAACTCCTTCATGACATTGATTCCTTGAACTAGATCCAAGCTCCTTATGACAAGATCATAGCATATATATTTGGCAGAAATTTGGAAGTGACATTGATTGAGGCAACGGGATTCTATCATTTACCATAAAAGAAGCATAAGAGCTCTAAGCGCACATCATCGTAGTCTCGAGCTCAAATCGATGTTGATTAAGCTTTCTTGAAGAACCCAACATGGGGTTACCTTAATTTATCAATTTTTCTATGAGTCTCAACTGACTCAACAACGATTCAAGATCCAATCGACTTCAATTTTGTTTTAAATTCAAGAAGGGCTATTCTAAACAAATATCAATAAAAGTACAATAGATCTAGATGAACATCTAAATAATGATCCAAGAACAAGAACTAATCAGCAAACATGAATAAATTGATGGATTAAAACATAATAATAAAGATCACATTTGAAAAATACCTAAGTTTCATATACTCGCTCCTCGGATCCGAAGTGAGTGATTAAACGCCATTTTCATCTTACACATATTTGAAATTGTGCAGCAGCGAAGAAGAAGATAACATTGATAGATTGCGAAGAGAAAATTTTGACAAAAAAGTGTACCCATCGAGTCCCTTATATAGTCGTAGTTAGCGTTAATTCCGAAGTTGACGCAAGAATCTTTAGTGATTAACATTCACACCAGTCGCATTAGTAATGTTTATATGGCCTTGGTTCCAAAGATGATAAAACTATTACAGCCTCCGTCCAAAAAATAAAAAATCTTGCTATTTTTTATTTTTAAATTTTTTTTTAAAAATAGTCTCATTTCTTAGTTTTAACCGATAAACTTACATCTTTTTTTAAAAGAATTTGTCTCTTTTTAAAATAATGATCATCTATTTATCACACAAAAAAAGTTTTGATGTTAGTGAAAACTATAAAAATATATAGAAGCAAAGGTAAAAAGTTCGACTTGTCAAATGAGACTTATTTTTAGACGATGGGAGGAATTGATTACACTATATGTCATTCCTAACAGTAGTTGAGCCGTTACTGTCGAGGATTTAAAAACCGTGTTTGGTTCATAAAATTACAGATGACACAATTAGGACTTGTATTTTTTTTCTTCTTGCAAGTAAGTTGTCTAAAATGTAAAAGGCAAAATCCATATTTGGGCCACCCAACAATCCACAAAGTTGCAATCCGGCCACCACAACTTCAAAAATATTATTCTTGCCATTGTACTATCATTTTCTTGCAAGCGAGCCCATTTTTTTGATGGATGTTAGTTCAATCGTTAACTTTACATGAAATACTCATTTTACCCATGTCTTCTTCATCTTCATCTTCCCCAATTAAGAAAAAACAAACCCTAACCCTAAATTAATGGTATTTTCACTTGCTTCCCCAAATTTAAACTCAAGAATCCAGAAATCCACAAAGAATTACCAACAATATGCAATGTATTACACAAGCTATACTGAAATCAAGGGTGAAGTGTGGTGAAGAAAAATTACCCCCAAATTGCAAGCCTTAAGGGTTGTAATTCAATGTGCAGAGAAAAAAGATCAGACGGATTGGGCAATTAAGAATACATGACTACTGGAATCAGTTCGGTACGAGGATTCACATTTTTGCGTTTATTGAAAACGAAGACCATTAACGAACGTAGCAACGGTCGCCGGTGCAAGAGAAGGTGATAGGAAAAGACGGAGGAAGGGTTCGCCCTTGAAGAAGATGAACAAAGGGAGCTGCTTTGTTTGTCATGATGGCAGCAGCAAGGGAGCACAATGAGGAGAGATTGTCGGGGTTGCTGAAGAAGGTCGGAGTCGGACGAAGCAAGAGATAAAGATGGACGGGGTAGATGGCAGCTGGAGATGAAGATACTGGCTCGGAGGGATGTCACTGGCGCAATGGAAGACGATCGGAGATGATGGCGGCGAGTATTAGAGTTTATACTTCTTCCAAATTAAAAGGAATCATGAGGCTGGGGGCAGAAAAATAATTATAGTCGGGGATAATATAAAGAAATTACAAACCATTAGATTGCTAACAGTTTGAAAAATGTATTTAGCCACAAAAAAATAGATTAGTATATGTGGGTTTTATTTTTATTTTTTTAATGAACAATAAGAAAGTCCCAAAACCTTACAGCCCTAAGGGTAAGTAGAATGTCATATATTCTTTAGCCCCGATTTCACTACTAGATACCCTAGATTACTAACCCTTAAAGGCATAAAGTCCAAAACCTAAAAATGTATTCCTAAACCTTAAATCCAAAAACCATAAAAAAGCTTGATTTTCACAGAAAATGATCATCAAGAAAACATTTTCATAAATTATTGTCCATGAAACACAAAACATAGTTAAACACTTATATGGATGCATTTTCGAGTTCAAAACTAATTGGGCTTGCCAAATGAGCATTATCATCTCTTTCACTTTCTCTATTGTCCTCCTTGAAAGAATTACATTAGCAATAAAATTGTAAATTTCTACTTGGCTTGAGAACTTTAGCCTCTATTATCTCTTTCACTCTCTCTATTGTTCTCCTTGAAAGAATGCCATTAGCAATAAAATAATAAATCTCTACTTGGCTTCTACACTTGAGCCTCTATCATCTCTTTCACTTTCTTTATTGTCCTTCATGAAAGATTGTCATTAGCCATAAAATTGTAAATCTCTACTTGGCTTCGGCATAACCTTCCTGGAGTCGATCTTTGGTCACTCTTAAGATCTTAGCACTGCCATCATTCCCAAAAGTTATTGTTGTAAGGAAGGCACAACCAATTTCCTTTAAATCAAGTAGCGCTCTCGAGCTTGCTGATTAATCCACACAGTCCACTATAATTTCCTCCCAACAATTGTTGCGTGCATTATTGTCCACACTATCCCCTGTAGCGCCGCAGAGTCCAGCTCTACGAAAGGTCCTCCCCTCCCCAACAAGTACATTATGCTGGGCACACGGATCGAACTCAGGATCTCCTCTGATACCAGTTCATAGGATCTTAGCGCTACCATCTTTCCCATAAGCTATATATAGTTTGTTAGGAAGGCGCAAGCAATTTCCTTTATAGCAAGTAGCGTACCCGAGCTTGCTGGATCATCCACACAGACCCCAACAGTCACCATGCTTGTTCTCTTTGTTTTGTCGTTTCAACATAATATCTAGCTCGATGAGACCAGATTTGCTGTTAATATTGGCCGGTGATCTAAGTCACAATAGGAGTCTTGATGCGGATCCATCATTCCTATTTAATCCATAAAAATAATGTAAAACTCAACTAAAAAATCTCAAAATAATACCAAAACAATCTTAACAAAAGCCCATAACCTTTCCCTAAAACAACAATTGCAGAATATAGTTTATATTAACCATGCAATTCAGCTTTTTCATGAAAAGAAATTGTGTACTCTGATAACATCAAAAGTTTTTACAGAATTAAGAAATCTCAAGCTATAGAAAAATTGAATTTGAAGTCATAACATTAGTTTATATAGATTATACAATGAAGGTAGTAATCATTGAGAATGGACAGACAAATAGTTGATCAATAATATATATATATATATATATATATATATGTATGTATGTATAAAGAAAAGTCGTATGCGAGAAAACAAGTAACGGAAAGGGTTAATGGCTCTTCAGTACCTTGCAGTTTCTCTTGAATTGCAATTATTGGTAGACAGTTCCAACTTTTTCACTAAAGGGTTTATCTTGAGTTCCGTTTACAGTGTAATCAAATGATAAAAGGGAATTCCCATCCAAAACTGGACGAAAGTAGCCATGGGTCATCACTATGAACTCTTTATTGTCTTTTTGGTCATTTCGCAAATGCACATGGCCTGATGTCAAGCCACTAGTGAACTAGTCTAGGTTACATTTTAGGATAACCAAGCTTGTGCCCTTGCACAAAGACAAATAAAATTATTTAAAAGTGCACGGCTGACTGTACATTTTGGACAGAAATACTTTTTAGGCATTCGATTGCACCGAAAATGGAACTATAGACCCCTTATTGCAAAATTTGAGACCTTGAACTAATTGCAATTGTGGTCAAACTACAGAGTACTAAAGAGCAAGTAACCATGTAAGAATAATGATCTAAGAACATAAGTCTCAAACTAATATAGGTTGAAGATATGATGGCTCTGACAAACTAAATCTATGTCTAGAAGAGATCTGGTAGGAAAAAGTTCGATGTTCATGAAATGTTGACCTCAGCACATGGTAAAAAGATAGTATCAATCGATAACAATGCGAGATATTGTTTAGTCTTTATCATTATTGGACTCAGTTTCAAGATGTACACAAAAAACGCTACTTGCAATTGCCAAAGACGTACAAGAAAATATCTTTTCATTTTTGGCTTAGCCAAAGAAGTTTCTCTCCAGTTTTCATTTCTCAATTTTGGAAGCTTTTTGGCGATAAGTAAATGAATAAATTATATCCAAGACTAAATATATTTTTTTAAAAAAAATCAAATTTGATTGAAAGCGAATTGGGAAAAGTAACACTAAAACTACACGCTAAAAACAAAAAGGAAAGAAGAATAAGGAGAAAGTCAATGGTGAAGAGGAACGGATCCCTTGGGATTTGATAAAACTCCTTCACGACATTGATGGCTTGAACTAGATCCAAGCTCCTTATGACAAGATCATAGCATATATATTTGGCAGAAATTTGGAAGTGACATTGATTGAGGCAACGGGATTCTATCATCTACCATAAAAGAAGCATAAGAGCTCTAAGCGCACATCATCGTAATCTCGAGCTCAAATCGAAGTTGATTAAGCTTTCATGAAGAACCCAACATGGGGTTACCTTAATTTATCAGTTTTCTATGAGTCTCAACTGAGTTATCAACGATTCAAGATCCAATCGACTTCAATTTGTTTTAATTTCTTCAAGGGCTATTCTAAAAAAAATATATCAATAAAAGTACAATAGATCTAGACAAGAACAAATCAGCAAACATGAATAAATTGATGGATTAAAATATAATAATAAAGATCACATTTGAAAAATACCTAAGATTCATATACTCGCTCCTCGGATCCGAAGTTGAGTGATTAAACACCATTTTCATCTTACACATATTTGAAATTATGCAGTAGCCAAGAAGAAGATAACATTGATAGATTGTGAAGAGAAACTTTTGACAAAAAAGTGTACCCATCGAGTCCCTTATATAGTCGTAGTTGGCGTTAATTCCAAAGTTGACGCAAGAATCTTTAGTGATTAACATTCACACCAGTCGCATTAGTAATGTTTATAGGGCCTTGGTTCCAACGATGATAAAACTATACCTGTCTCCGTCCAAAAAATAAAAAATCTTGCTATTTTTTATTTTTATTTTTCAAAAAAAATAGTCTAATTTCTTTGTTTTAACCAATAAACTTACATCTTTTTTTAAAAGAATTTGTTTCTTTTTAAAATATGATCTATTTATCACACAAAAAGTTTTGATGTTAGTGAAAACCATAAAAATATATAGAAGAAAAGGTAAAAAGTTCGACTTGTCAAATAAGACTTATTTTTTGGACATTGGGAGGAGTTGATTACACTATATGTCATTCCTAACAGTAGTTGAGCGGTTACTGTCGAGGATTTAAAAACCGTGTTTGGTTCATAAAATTACAGTTGACACAATTAGGACTTGTATTTTTTTTTCTTCTTGCAAGTAAGTTGTCTAAAATGTAAAAGGCAAAATCCATATTTGGGCCACCCAACAATCCACAAAGTTTCAATCCGACCACCACAACTTCAAAAATATTATTCTTGCCATTGTACTATCATTTTCTTGCAAGCGAGCCAATTTTTTGGATTGATGTTAGTTCAATCGTTAACTTTACTTGAAATACCCATTTTACCCATGTCTTCTTTATCTTCATCTTCCCCAATTAAGACAAAACAAACCCTAACCCTAAATTAATGGTATTTTCACTTGCTTCCCTAAATTTAAACTCAACAATCCAGAAATCCACAAAGAATTATCAACAATATGCAATGTATTACACAGGTTATACTAAAATCAAGGGTAAAGCGTGATGAACAAAGGGACGTGCTTTGTTCGTGATAATGGCAGGAGCTAGGGAGCATAATGTATAGCGCCCCAAACCCGAGACCCAATTTGGTACCTCGTGTTGGTGCACTAAACAACAATAATTAACGATAAACACATATCACATGTGAGCTTTACTAGCTCAGAATCTCAACAACTATTACCTCAACGGCTATAACACAAGTCGGAGAAGAACGTAATAGTACAATCACGAGCTAACAGCTCAAGAAAACAACTTGTAATAATCAGGGCTCAAAGCGACAACTGATACAAAACATAACCAGTGCAAGTTATACTGTACTTATACAACCTTGACCTTACAGGTCGATATCAAAAGAATAAGGTTACAAATTACAACACAATACTACCCAACATACTGAGCTTATATAACCCAACATCAACCCATGTCCTCATAAAATAACTATATACAAGTTCTAATAAAGCATTAGCTAATATACAACCAGCTCTCAACTTTCAGCTAAACTATCTTTACCGTGCTGGATCCCCTTGCCTGTTAGGGTCTAAGGAAAAACAAATAAAAGAAATGGGGTGAGACGAATCTCAGTAAGTTGCTAAGTGCAACTACATGGGATGCTATTATGCACAACTTTGGAAGTAGTAATAACAATATATATAATTCTTGATATTGACAACATGTAACAAGTATCATGAATAAACATTCAACCCCATACTACGCAAGAGGCTCAACTGCCGCCAACCGTCCCATACCAGTTAGAGACCGTGACCAACTTGTTCATATAGGAAGCACATAAGAGCTGTAAGTAAAAACATATCAAAAGGATACTGTGTCGAGATACATCTCCGACGATCACAATACTTCCAACCTTTTTCACTTCTAGCTGAAGTGAATCCACATAGTTCAGGTACTGCTACAACATTACACATAACGGACCGGTATTCAAATCCAAGGGTCACACACGACCCACACCCAAGCCCACTCGGTCATTCCCAACCCGAGTACGAAGAAAGAGTGTTTATAGCTTTAAGGCAGGTTACACGTATTGCAATAACCGCAGCTACCCCCAACCATGGCCAGTGGAGGGGAACGAGCCAGATATGCGGCCCACAGTTATTGCGTAGCCCCAGCTCCTGCAATAACCGTGCGTCAATATACCCCCCGAAATAAAACACATATGCCAGCTGGACTCGATGCAATGCACAAGTAGATGTTTACTTGCCATGCTAAACAAATCAGGATGCATGTGTCCGTATTGAATCACATACAATCACATTAACCACGATGTGTTCTCCTGAATCACATACAATCACATTAACCACAATGTTCAATGTGTTCTACTGAATCACATATAAACCATATTAACAATGTATGTGTTCTTAATGAATCACATATAACAACACAGTATGTTTTGATGCCTTACATATTGTAAGTTATCCAATGACCTACCACCAAAGTTAGTCATATAATCATTTACTACATAGTCTCTGCAAGTTATACGTATCTCGCTTTTGTCACGTACTGTGCACGTAACTATTATATACCTGTTATGTCACCTATAATAGAGTGATAGTAAAATAATCCCATCATTAAATTAAGTCGTATATGATTACTGACATCTTGTATCTCTCGTCACGTATTATGGTACGCAACTGTCTAAGAGTTATTCAGTAGTAGCTGTTATCACTTCTGCGACAAGCTAACTATAGTTTAATTAATCCCTCACTTAACTGTAGGGAATAACATAACCATCTAACTCAACACATAGTCAACCATCCTTGACATAACAAATTAATCTTACTAATTTAACTATGTCTTTATTAAATTTAAATCCTTAACATCATAGGAAGCTAACATATAGCTCGTAATAATTTATATTACACAGTACTCAAGCTCATGGGGTCAATTATAATCATATTTAATTCGTTATTTTATCCGACATAATTTTATTATGTCCTATTCGACTCGGTTCGAATCAATTAAAATAACTAATTAACTTGTTTAATAACTCGATGTAATTTTTATTACATCCTACATGACTCCGTTGCGTCAATTAATATTTACAATTAACTTCCCACCAACATGATATAATTTTTACTATATCTAATTTGACTATATTCAGATCGTTACTAATTTTTGGGTTATCAGAGCAACCCGTAGTACCGTCCTATATTTTTAATACTATTTTTAGCACTACTTTTAATATCACTTACTTGATATAATTATCTACCCAAACAAGCTCACATAAACATCACATCAATTATTTAACAAGTAGTATTATTTCTATTCATTAACAACAAGTCTAGCATGAGATTTACCTAATTTATCATGATATAACAATTATAACAATAAAGGCGTTAGTAACTTACTAACTCGTGAAAATATCACCGATTAAACACCGAGGTTTATCCGTAAAAACGATCTACTATCTGTGTACGTCAAACCTACATAATTATTTTTTAGAACAACTAAATAAATAAAAACCAATTCAATCGCGTAGTTGGAAAACTCACGAAGTAAAGGAACGGAAACGGATTGAGAGACTGCGTACGGGCTGTGTGTGAAGTGTGTGTTTTCTAACTTGTAGTATGAGAATTAACTCTCTCATACTCATATATATATATATATATATATATATATATATATATATCACGGTCAACAAATTAAAGAAATGAGGCTATAACAATTCTATTGGCTAAGGAAGGCGGTGAGTATATATTTTGTGAGAGATATAGTCTCTCACACCTTAATGTATATATTCCTCCAGCAAACCTTGGTCAAGAAGTCAAAAAAAAAAAAATAAACTACACATTGCCTAATTAATTGCCACGGAGGGAGGTGATTAATCATCCAATATTTGTTCTCTGTTTCAACTTGGTGAAATCAAAACCATGATGTGGACCCACTTTAATCTTACTCCCTCCGTTTCAGGTAAAGAGTTCAGTTTTGATTTTTTTCGGTCAACTTAATTGAAGTTTGATCGATAATTAACATAAATTTAGTGATTTTTACAAAGTTTTGAAAGTTGCAATCCATAGTATTTTTAAAATAGTTTTTAATTAATAAAATTTTATTTCCTAAAGCATAAGTAAAGTGTGTAAAATTTTGATTTGATTTAGTCACATGTTGATTTTTAAAAAAGGAAAGTTGACTCTTTGGCTGGAACGGAGGGAGTAATAGTTAAGCTTCCATCTTTTTTTTTTTTGTTTAATAATAATAAAACATCAACTTTGACTTTGTCAAATAAATTAAAACTACTATTATTTTACTATTTAAAATAATATAAATGAATAAAAAGTCAACAAAATATTTTCAAGTCAAATTAAATTTATTTATATTTTTAAAATAAAAACAGGTAATTTTTTGGGATTTCACACCCTCTCCTCCTTAAAAAGAATCCGTCCTCGAATTCCTTAATTAGTTACACTATAGTGACATAACACTTTATTACTAGACTAGCTGCGGACTAATCCGCTATAGCTAGCTATCGCAAGCCAAAAAAATGTTAATCTCAAGTGTTGGACATTCATTTGGAGAGATCCATCATTCTTCTCCTAACTTACACACAGAAGTTGTCCTCACGTTACATCCTAGTAGTAACGCTTAATTAGCAACTACCCTTACCAAACAGACACATCACTATTTCTAATCTCAAGCGTACTGTATAAACTTTAACTAGGTTAGATACACAAGGGTAAACCATTCCACTCAAACACTCTACACAATTAAGCTATACTTGCTCGAAGATTCTTATAGCACGACACATACCCATATTGGGTTATATCCATTTAAGCACTCACAACATAATGGTTCATGTTATCTCAATGTTTAACCAACTCTAGATTTGTAACTCTGGGTTATGTCATTCATACATCTTACAACATTGTGTCGCATCAAAAGAGTAGTACCATACTACACCAAATGTTTACCAACGAACTAATCATTGTCTCCATTAGATTTTAAATCTAAAGGATACCTCATATATCCAAACCAAACCACTCTATCAAATTCCCAATACCACGTTTTCGTTACAAATTCTGATTTCCCACTTGTCTATAATACGTTACCATAACTAGCAGTTTAAGGTGAATCCTCAATCAACAAGGTTTAGGGCTATTTATTATTTATTAATTCTACTTAGCAACATCCTTATCAACTAAGAACGAGCCCAGATAAACGACATAACTCCTGTTAATACGTGAGTTATATAAGTTCTACTGTAAACAACGGCATCAGCTATGGTACAGGCCGAGAGAATAAAGGGATAATATACACACGAGCTAGCATGCTCGGGTCACAACTAATAACAGCATGGCTACAAAGCCACACTTACCATAAACAATAACAAGAGTCCACGACTCTATACATGGATGACAAAATATGTCGGCATCACAAGATATCTATCTTACAATGCCAATTGGCATAAGCATAATACCATACGACCCTTTAGTATCGTTTGCACCATCATATCTAGTTGAATAAGTATAATGTATCCAGCATATAACATAATGCATCCCATACCGATAACAACACTCTCACCCATCATGGTGTGTATTTTTAATCATTCATCTTTAGGGTCATTCATACAACCCATCTACATTTCGAGATGTGAAATACAAGTGGAGCTGTCACAAATTAGTCAATCAATTTCTTATTCATGCATACTACATGAAAAATATATATTCCAATCAAGGTTACAATTCCATTTACTGTTCCATTCCGATTTGTAATGGGACCAGTCAATTCCTAACCAATCTTCTATCAACTTAGTTTTTCGACGAATATCTCTTGACAACCAAATCAGGGCGCCTACTGAAGTGGCTTCAAAAGCTTCCGTCGCAAAGGCACTCAGGACATGCGAGCAATAATTATGCCTTTGAAATCAGTCTCATACATATAACAAGCAAATACAACTTACATCTAAGATATGCATATGCTTCGCATACTATGATATGTCATGCAAGTGTATCGCATCTAACTTAGCATGAACTAATATTCTCGTACTAAATTATAAGTGTATCTCTTCTTACGGTCGCACTCTCGATACTTCGCACTTTTTTATTAGTAGACTCGTATCCTAGGGTTCTTGGTCTACCACTTCTATCCTACTTCACACCTACAACCTGCTGGTTACCACTCCCAGGTTGGTTGAACCTATCCTTAGGGAAATTTTTCTTGAAATACCTATCATCTTTGCAATTAAGACATTTACCTATCTTAATTCAACGCCTGTTTTCAGTATGGCTTACTTTTCTGCAATGATAACATCTTTCTACGATATTCTGTGGCCTTGGTTCATTAACCGAAATACCTTCCCGGCCCTCTCCTTGGACCCAAGGTGGTTCATCCCTACCGTAAGTAAGATTACCTTTAACAATTGGATTCAACCTTGGATCTCATAAACAACTCACCTCTGCTGCTATTAGCCGAACCAAGTCCTGAAGTATCTTTATTAGATCCTCTAGTGACAAAATTAGTGTTTCTTCAGGAAGCCTATCAGGCTACAGATCATTATTTTCTAATCTCTTAAGTGGAAGAGCCTTACCAATTCCAGTCCTTTCAGGACTTGCTCTATGATTTTTCTTTATCAGTTCAACACCTACACATAAGTACTCGACGTTAATAACCCAATCACACACCATCCCACCTAAGCCGAGGATCCTATCCTGGCAAATAGCTAACTCAAGCTCTGATACCACCTATAGCGCCCCGAACCCGAGACCCAATTTGGTACCTCGTGTTGGTGCACTAAACAACAATAATTAACGATAAACACATATCACATGTGAGCTTTACTAGCTCAGAATCTCAACAACAATTACCTCAACGGCTATATATAACACAAGTCGGAGAAGAACGTAATAGTACAACCACGAGCTAACAGCTCAAGAAAACAACTTGTCATAATCAGGGCACAAAGCTACCACTGATACAAAACATAACCAGCGGAAGTTATACAGTACTTATACAACCTCGACCTTACAGGCTGATATCAAAAGAATAAGGTTACAAATTACAACACAATACTACCCAACATACTGAGCTTATATAACCCAGCATCAACCCACGTCCTCACAAAAGAACTATATACAAGTTTTAATAAAGCATTAGCTAATATACAACCTGCTCTCAACTTTCAACTAAACTGTCTTTACCGAGCTGGATCCACTTGCCTGTTAGGGTCTAAGGAAAAACAAATAAAAGAAACGGGGTGAGACGAATCTCAGTAAGTTACTAAGTGCAACTACATGACATGCTATTATGCACAACTTTGGAAGTAGTAATAACAATATTTACAATTCTTGATATTGACAACATGTAACAAGTATAATGAATAAACATTCAATCCCATACTACACAAGACGCTCAACTGCCGCCAACCGTCCCATACCAGTTGAAAATCGTGACCAACTCGTTCATATAGGAAGCACATAAGAGCTGTAAGTAAAAACATATCAAAAGGATACTGTGTCGAGATACATCTCCGACGTTCACAATACTTCCAACCTTTTCACTCTTAGCTGAAGTGAATCCATATAGTTCAGGTGCTGCTACAGCATTACACATAACGGACCGATATTCAAATCCAAGGGTCACACACGACGCACACCCAAGCCCACTCGGTCATTCCCGACCCGAGTAAGAAGAAAGGGTGTTTGTAGGTTTAAGGCAGGTTACACGTATTGCAATAACCGCAGCTACCCCCAATCATGGCCAGTGGAGGGGAACAAGCCAGATATACGGCCCACAGTTATTGCGTAACCCTAGCTCCTGCAATAACCGTACGTCAACATACCCCCCGAAATAAAACACATATGTCAGCTGTACTCGATGCAATGCACAAGTAGATGTTTACTTGTCATCCTAAACAAATCAGGATGTGTCTGTATTGAATCAGATACAATCACATTAACCACGATGCGTTCTACTGAATCACATACAATCACATTAACCACAATGTTCAATGTGTTCTACTGAATCACATATAAATCATATTAACAATGTATGTGTTCTTAATGAATCACATATAACAACACAGTATGTTTTGATGCCTTACATATTGTAAGTTATCCAATGACCTACCACCAAAGTTAGTCATATAATCATTTACTACATAGTCTCTGCAAGTTATACGTATCTCGCTTTTGTCACGTACTGTGCACGTAACTATTATATACCTGTTATTTCACCTATAATAGAGTGATAGTAAAATAAGTTACTAACTCCCATCATAAAATTAAGTCGTATATGATTACTGACATCTTGTATCTCACGTCACGTATTATGGTACACAACTGTCTAAGAGTTATTCAGTAGTAGCTGTTATCACTTCTGTGACAAGCTAACTATAATTTAATTAATCCCTCACTTAACTGTAGGGAATAACATAACCATCTAACTCAACACATAGTCAACCATCCTTGACATAACTAATTAATATTACTAATTTAACTATGTCTTTATTAAATTTAAATCCTTAACATCATAGGAAGCTAACATATAGCTCGTAATAATTTATATTACACAGTACTCAACCTCATGGGGTCAATTATAATCATATTTAATTCGTTATTTTATCCGATATAATTTTATTATGTCCTATTCGACTCGGTTCGAATAAATTAAAATAACTAATTAACTTGTTTAATAACTCGATGTAATTTTTATTGCATCCTACATGACTTCGTTGAGTCAATTAATATTTATAATTAACTTCCCACCAACATGATATAATTTTTATTATATCTAATTTGACTCTGTTCAGATCGTTACTAATTTTTGAGTTATCACGGCAACCCGTAGTACCGTCCTATATTTTTAATACTATTTTTAGCACTACTTTTAATATCACTTACTTGACATAATTATCCACCCAAATAAGCTCACATAAACATCGCATCAATTATTTAACAAGTAAGAGATTTACCTAATTTATCATGATATAACAATTATAACAATAAAGGGGTTAGTAACTTACTAACTCGTGAAAATATCACCGATTAAACACCGAGGTTTATCCGTAAAAACGATCTACTATCTGTGTACGTTAATCCTACATAATTATTTTTTAGAACAACTAAATAAATAAAAACCAATTCAATCGCGTAGTCGGAAAACTCACGAAGTTAAAGGAACGGAAACGGAGAGAGAGACTGCGTACGGGCTGTGTGTGAAGTGTGTGTTTTCTAACTTGTAGTATGAGAATTAACTCTCTCATACTCTAATATATATATATATATATATATATATATATATATATGTATATATCTCACGGTCAACAAATTAAAGAAATGAGGCTATAACAATTCTATTGGCTAAGGAAGGCGGTGAGTATATATTTTGTGAGAGATATAGTCTCTCACACCTTAATGTATATATTCCTCGGCAAACCTTGGTCAGGAAGTCAAAAAAAAAAAACTACACATTGCCTAATTAATTGCCACGGAGGGAGGTGATTAATCATCCAATATTTGTTCTCTGTTTCAACTTGGTGAAATCAAAACCACGATGTGGACCCACTTTAATCTTAATAGTTAAGCTTCCTTTATTTCTTTTTTTGTTTTTGTTTAATAATAATAAAACATCAACTTTGACTTTGTCAAATAAATTAAAACTAATATTATTTTACTATTTAAAATAATATAAATAAATAAAAAGTCAACAAAATATTTCCAAGTTAAATTAAATTTATTTATATTTTTAAAATAAAAATAGGTAATTTTTCGGGATCTCACATAATGAGGAGAGATTGTCGGCGTTGCTGAAGGAGTCGGAGTCAGACGAAGCAAGAGATAAAGATGGACGGGGTAGATGGCAGCTGGAGATGAAGATACTGGCTAGGAAGGATGTCACCAGCGCAAGGGAAGACGATCGGAGATGATGGCGGCGAGTATTAAAGTTTATACTTCTTACAAATTAAAAGGTATCATGAGGTTGGGGATAGAAAAACAATTATAGTCGGGGATAATATAAAGAAATTACAGACCATTAGATTGCTAATAGTTTGAAAAATGTATTTAGCAACAAAAAAATTGATTAGTATATGTAGGTTTTATTTTTATTTTTTTACTGAACAATAAGACAGTCCCAAAACCTTACAGCCCTAATGGTAAGTAGAATGTTATATCTTCTTTAGCCCCGATTTCAACACTAGATACCCTAGATTACCAACCCTTAAAAGCATAAAGTCCAAACCCTAAACCTGTATTCCTAAACCTTAAATCCAAAACCCATAAAATAGCTTGATTTTCAATGAAAATGATCATCAAGAAAACATTTTCAGAAATTATTATCCATAACACACGCAAAATAGTTAAACACTTAAATGGATGCATGTTCGTGTTCAAAACTAATTGGGCTTGCCACATGAGCTTTATCGTCTCTTTCACTTTCTTTATTGTCCTCCTTGAAAGAATTACATTAGCAATAAAATTGTAAATTTCTACTTGGCTTGAAAACTTTTGCCTCTATTATCTCTTTCAATTTCTCTATTGTTCTCCTTGAAAGATTGCCATTAGCAATAAAAAAATAAATCTCAACTTGGCTTCTACACTTGAGCCTCTGTCATCTCTTTCTTTTTCTCTATTATCTTCCATGAAAGATTGTCATTAGCCATAAAATTGTAAATCTATACAATTCGCTTCGGCATAACATTCCTAGCGTCGATCTTTGGTCACTCTTAGGATCTCAGCCCTACCATCTTTCCCAAAAGTTATTGTTGTAAGGAAGGCGTAACCAATTTCCTTTAAATCAAGTAGCACGCTCGAGCTTGCTGGATCACCCACACAGTCCCCAATAATCTCCCCCCAACAAGTGTCGGGCACATTATTGTCCATATGATCCCCTATAGCGCCGCAGAGTACAGCACTGGGAAACGTCCTCCCCCCCCCCAACAAGTATATTATACTTGGCACACGGATCGAACTCAGGACCTCCTCTGTTACCAGTTCATAGGATCTTAGCGCTACCATCTTTCCCATAAGCTACAGTTTATTAGGAAGCCGCAAGCAAATTCCTTTATACCAAGTAGCACACCTGAGCTTGCTGGATCATCCACACAGACCCCAACAGCCACCATGCTTGTTCTCTTTGTTTTGTCGTTTCAACATAACATCTAGCTCGATGAGGCCAGATTTGTTCTTAATATTGGCCGGTGATCTAAGTCACAACAGGAGTCTTGATGCGGATCCATCATTCCTATTTAATCCATAAAAAAATTGTAAAAGTCAACTAAAAAATCCTGAAATACTACCAAAACAATCTTAACAAAAGCCCGTAACCTTTCCCTAAAACAACAATTGCAGAGTATAGTTTATATTAACCATGCAAATCTATTTTTTCATTAAAAGAATTTGTGTAATCTGATAACATCACAAGTTTTTACAGAATTAAGAGATCTCAAGCTATAGAAAAATTGAATTTGAAATCATAACATCAGTTTCATATAGATTATACAATGAAGGTAGTAATCATTGAGAATGGACAGACAAATAATTGATCAATAGTATTATATATATATATATATATATATATATATAAAGAAAAGTCGTATACCAGAAAACAAGTAACGGAAAGGGTTAACGGCACTTTAGTACCTTGCAGTTTGTCTTGAATTGCATTTATGGGTACACAGTTCCAACTTTTTCACTAAAGGGTTTATCTTGAGTTCCGTTTACAGTGTAATCAAATGATAAA
The DNA here is from genome assembly GCA_016624345.1 of Platycodon grandiflorus. Taxonomy (NCBI): domain Eukaryota; kingdom Viridiplantae; phylum Streptophyta; class Magnoliopsida; order Asterales; family Campanulaceae; genus Platycodon; species Platycodon grandiflorus. The sequence goes on from CM028365.1 coordinate 39,908,381, forward strand.
AGGGAATTCCCATCCAAAAGTGGACGAAAGTAGCCATGTGTCATCACTGTGAACTCTTTAATGTCTTTTTGGTCATTTCGCAAATGCATATGGCTTGATGCCAAGCCACTATTGAGCTAGTCTAGGTTACATTTTAGGATAACCAAGCTTGTGCCCTTGCACAAAGACAAATAAAATTATTAAAAAGTTCACGGCTGACTGTCCATTTTGGACAGAAATACTTTTTACGCATTCGATTGCACCGAAAATGGAACTATAGACCCCTTATTGCAAAATTTGAGACCTTGAACTAATTGCAATTTTGGTCAAACTACAGAGTACTAAAGAGCAAGTAACCATGTAAGAATAATGATCTAAGCACATAAGTCTCAAACTAATATAGGTTGAACATATGATGGCTCTGACAAACTAAGTCTATGTCTAGAAGAGATCTGGTAGAAAAAAGTTCGATGTTCATGAAATGTTGACCTCAGCACATGGTAAAAAGATAATATCAATCGAAAACAATGTTGAGATAATGTTTAGTCATTATCATTATTGGACTCAGTTTCAAGAAATACACAAAAACACTACTTGCAATTCCTAAAGACCTACAATAAAATATCTTTTCATTTTTGGCTCAGCCAAAGATGTTTGTCTCCAGTTTTCATTTCTCGATTTTGGAAGCTTTTTAGCAATAAGTAAATAAATAAATCATATCCAAGACTAAATATTTTTTAAAAAAGAATCAAGTTTGATTGAAAGTGAATTGGGAAAAGCAAACACTAAACCTAAACGCTTAAAACAAAAAGGAAAGAAGAATAAGGAGAAAGTCAAAGGTTGAGAGGAATGGATCCCTTGAGATCTGATAAAACTCCTTCACGACATTGATGGCTTGAACTAGATCCAAGCTCCTTATGACAAGATCATAGCATATATATTTGGCAGAAATCTGGAAGTGACATTGATTGAGGCAACGGGATTCTATCATCTACCATAAAAGAAGCATAAGAGCTCTAAGCGCACATCATCGTAATCTCGAGCTCAAATCGATGTTGATTGAGCTTTCATCAAGAACCCAACATGGGGTTACCTTGATTTATCAATTTTCTATGAGTCTCTACTGAGTTAACAACGATTCAAGATCCAATCGACTTCAATTTTGTTTTAAATTCAATAAGGGTTATTTTAAACAAATATAAATAAAAGTACAATAGATCTAGATGAACATCTAAATTATCATCCAAGAACAAGAACAAATCAGCAAACATGAATAAATTGAAGGATTAAAATATAATAATAAAAATCACATTTTAAAAATACCTAAGTTTTATATACTCGTTCCTCGGATCCAAAGTTGAGTGATTAAACGCCATTTTCATCTTACACATATTTGAAATTGTGCAACAGCAAAGAAGAGAAGCTTTTGACAAAAAAGTGTACCCATCGAGTCCCTTATATAGTCGTAGTTGGCGTTAATTCCAAAGTTGGCGTAAGAATCTTTAGTGATTAACATTCACACCAGTCGCATTAGTAATGTTTTTAGGGCCTTGATTCCAAAGATGATAAAACTATTACAGCCTCCGTCCAAAAAATAAAAAATCTTGCTATTTTTTATTTTTATTTTATTTTTTTAAAAAAGTCTCATTATTTTAGTTTTAACCGATAAACATACATCTTTTTTAAAAAGAATTTGTTTCTTTTTAAATTCATGATCTATTTATCACACAAAAAAAGTTTTGATGTTAGTGAAAACTATAAAAATATATAGAAGCAAAGGTAAAAAGTTCGACTTGTCAAATGAGACTTGTTTTTTAGACGATGGGAGGAATTGATTGCACTATATGTCATTCCTAACAGTAGTTGAGCCGTTACTGTCGAGGATTTAAAAATCGTTTTTGGTTCATAAAATTACAGATGACACAATTAGGACTTGTTTTTTTTTCTTCTTGCAAGTAAGTTGTCTAATATGTAAAAGACAAAATCCATATTTGGGTCACCCAACAATTCACAAAGTTGTAATCCGGCCACCACAATTTCAAAAATATTATTCTTGCCATTGTACTATCATTTTCTTGCAAGCGAGCCCATTTTTTGCATGGATGTCAGTTCAATCGTTAACTTTACATGAAATACCCATTTTACCCATGTCTTCTTCATCTTCATCTTCCCCAATTAAGAAAAAACAAACCCTAACCCTAAATTAATGGTATTTTCTCTGGCTTCCCCAAATTTAAACTCAATAATCCAGAAATCCACAAAGAATTACCAACAATATGCAATGTATTACACAAGTTATACTGAAATCAAGGGGGTGAAGTATGGTGAAGAAAAATTACCCCCAAATTGCAAGCCCTAAGGGTTGCAATTCAATGTGCAGAGAAAAAAGATCAAACGGATGGGGCAATTAAGAATACATGACTGTTGGAATCAGTACGGTGCGAGGATTCACGTTTCTGCGTTGATTGAAAACAAAGACCATTAACGAACAGAGCAGCGGTCGCCGGTGCAGGAGAAGGTGATAAGAAAAGACGGAGGGAGGGTTCGCCCTTGAGGAAGATGAACAAAGGGAGCTGCTTTGTTTGCCATGATGGCAGCAGCAAGGGAGCACAATGAGGAGAGATTGTCGGCATTGCTGAAGAAGGTGAAAGAAATTGAGCGGCTAGGAAGGACAATTAAACACAAACAAATCTGATGTGAGTCCTGGTGTGATAGCACCAGCACTAGCACCAGTACGTAAAGCAGCGGAATAAAGAAACTTAAATCAGAGAATAACACAAATTTAACACTTATCTACAGCAACGTGCTGTAGACAATAAACCTTCTCTTATAAAACTGAGTTACAAATCCAAGTACAAAACAATGTTAAGAGAAGAACAAAATAACCAAATATGATCTCACAAAAACGCTCTTGATCTTATGATAAACTGCTGGAAAACTAGAGCTAAAAACTGTATATTACAAAGACAATCCAGCTAGTATATATATGCCCAGAGTCCTCTTCTATCATGGAAGCCGTCTTGCTCTAGGAATCCTCTTTTTAGATGGTCTTCGACTTTCCTTAAACGATCCAAGGCAATCCGTCCTTGATATGGAAACCTTTCCTTGACATGAAACCCTTCCTTGCTATGGACTCTTTCCTTTTGTGAGAGACCTACAAAATTACCAAAAGTAATACTAAACAAATCCAATATTGGTTAGGAGGTTAGTTAAATAAAATAACATTAAATACACTATTTACCAAAATAACTAAAATAAACTAAAAAATAAGAAAGTGACAAATCTTAATACAAGTCAACTTTTGACTTGACAACATGCACACTTTCAATCTCCCCTTGATTTGTCGCTTTCGGATCAAAACACTATGAAGCCAAGAACACATAAATAATTAAGCATTAAGATTAAAATAAGCTCCCCCTAAATGCAAACATCTAGCATGAGTTAAGATAATTCAAGAGACACGCAAATCAGTTTTAGAATAAAACAAACATAAACAAATAAACTAAAAAATAAATATTGTTTCAAACAAATGTCCAAATTGTCCAGATTTCTTCCTCAACTGCTTGGTTCAAATTGCTTCCTCAACTGCTTGGTTCACCCTCAACTGCTTGGCCCAGCTTTGTCTCCAGTTCTTCCTGTGTCTTCTGAAGTAATTCCCATCGAAAGGTTTGACTGATATCTTCAAAAATTTGGCTAGAACTAGCTGTAGCTGGTGGTGCTCCCCCTTTTTGATCAGAAAGGTTTGCCAAGGCAAACAACAACCTGTTCCTGCGGGTGGCCATTTCCTTGAACTGCACTCGAGCCTGAAGCATGGATTTCTCAAGAAATTTGATTTCTTCAGAATAGATTGCAGTAGGATCAATCTGTGGAGGTGGAGATGCGATCACATCATCACCATCATCAGCCAGCTCATCATCTTCTTCTTCGGGAATAGTAACAGGAGGATCGTCTGGGAAGGCTACTGGAAGGTCAATAGTGTGCTTAGTGAACTCCAGTACAGGTTGAATCCCAAAAGATTCAACTTTCTCCCATAGCCTGTCCGATTGAAGAATGTCCACGCCTTGTTTGATGCAAATTCCAGAGATTAAGCATGGGAAAGGAAGATCAGAGGGAAGCTCCTTTTCAGCAAACTGGATGATACTTCCAAACACAATTTCTCCAAGGTTAAACTCCACACCCTTAAAAATTCTATAGATAAGGTCAGCATGGGCTGTGGTGACCGTGTTTCTATTGGAGGTAGGCTTCCAATTCAAAGTGGCTATTTTAAACAGAAAACCACACAGGGAGGTCAACATGGTGCACTTGTACTGATTGTGCCCTATGGGGTCAAGTCCATTCGAAATTGCATTGGCAATGTCATTTTTTGGAGCCATAGGAGGGATGTGTTGAGGAGAGGGGGTTTGAAGAAAAGAATTGATCACAGCAGGAGAAAACACAATTGTTTTACCCCTGACACAAACTTTTTCAAAACTTGCAGACCTAGGGTCTTGAATAGATTGAAGAAGACTTGCATAAAATTCAGACACAAGTGAAGGATAAAAGCTCGAGGGATAAGAAACAGAATAAAGAAGACCTTTTTCCTGGAGATACCTAGTCAGTCCCATGTCATCAAAGGTTTTGTCCAATACCCTTTCAACAATAAAACCTTTCATCCTAAAGAATTCAAACCTTTGTTTTGCATCTTTATTCAAGAATTTTTCTGGAGGATGTGAACTTACAGTTCGTTTAGAGAGTTTAGCCCTTGATGAACGCCTAGGCACAGGCATGGAACTGACTGAAGGTTGGGTCTTTCTTGAGCTTTTCCTTCTTGGTGTGGGTGCTGGTGCGCTCACATCAGCATCCACATCTTCCTTTTCAGCTTCTAATTCCTCTCTTCCCAGTTTGAATGTTTCATCTTCAGCCTCATCATCATCAGATCCCAATAGTGGAACCTGCTCAGCAATTGAAGCCGTGGCCTTCTCCTTTGATTTCCTAGCAATGCTTTTGCCCTTTTTCAGATCAATAAGGGCTTGGATAGGTATATCATCAGTATCCTCCTCTTCATCAATGTGTTCACTTACAGAGGGAAGAGTACTAGCTCTACGTGATACAGGCAGTGTGGTAGCAGTGGGAATAGCACGCCTTGAAACAACCTCAAAATCTTCAGCTTGAGGCCCTTCTGAGTCACTGGATTCAGTTGGAACAATGTACTTTCTGCGTCTGGGGCGAACAGTGCTGGAGGGTTTGGGTTGTGATTCTGGAGCTGATGCAGATGGGTGAACGACGGGGGCTGTGGAGGATGTCTTCCTCTTCCTTTTTGATTCCGTGGCTGGAACAAAGTCTTCATCATCATTGCCTTCCAAAAAATCTGGATCAACCATGCTAGGCCTAACCCTAGGCGAGAAGGTTTCCATATTTGGCGAGAACCCTTTCTGCCTTAGGGACCAATTGGGGCCTTTTTCTATACCATGGTGAGCACCAATGGCCTTCAAATCTCCTGGATTTTCAACTTCAATGATATTGTCTAGAGCTCCGGGTAAGGACACAGAGATAGGTGTGGCCTCTGTATCAACAAATAGCTCAATAGCACCTTCAGTTGGAGCGATTAGTGACAATGGAGGAGATACTGCAGGACTGGAAGCAGCGGATCGAGCTGGGGAAGCCATGAGCGAAGCTAGAAGAAAGCAGGAGGAAGAGAGAGAAACAGGAGACGAAAGGATTTTTGTTCTGGTGTAGTTTGAGAGAGAGAGAGAGATTGCACAGTGAATTGAAGATTTGGCCGGTGGTATTTAAGATGTGATAGCACATATTAGAGACCTAATAGGAAAAGGACACCTAGGCCAATCCTAAATTAGGAGGGAAACCAAATTAGACAGGGATTCCAAAAAAAAGAGTTTTTGAAATTTCACAACTTCTATAGAGTCCTTTGATGAAAAAGAAAACATAGGCCCCTTTTTTTTTTAAAACCAAATTTGAAATTTTTTTTCACTTTTGTGAATGATTTACCTGCCATAAACAACACAAAAAAAAATCCATAAAATATACTCCCCCTAAATACATGGACAGTAGCAATATAAGATCCCTAATTTTGTTGAGCACGAAATCTGTTGAACTTTAGAAAAAATAGGGAGAGAAAAAATTTAACACCAATTTTCACCAATGACCAGGTTGACCTAACAGATGTCTAGGAGAATGATGCAAAAATGTACACACATGTGGAGGATAAATCTCAGTATAGGTGTGGCATGGGATGTAATCACATCAGGGGACACATCTCCTCTAAGAAAGTCAATGAATTGTCTTCTTGTCTTGCTTGGCCTCTAGAATGCACCCACCCATTTTTTATTTGTGGGAAAAGAATTTTGGGTAGCTTTCACTCTACTTTACCTTCATGGATAGCCCTCTTTCAGATGAAGTGGTCACTTTGTGACACATTTTTTTTTCTTTTTGTTTTTGTTCATACTGAAATGACTTCATACCATGAATGGAGCAGCTATTTCCCTTATAATAAGCACCCACCAAGAGACATCCATTAGGATAAATATGTGCCAACATATGGTTGACACTATTTAAGAAGAATTCACAATTCAGAGAAGAGTCATGTCAGAGAAGTGATACAAGTGACCACACTGAGATATATCATGCAATGCATTTTTTTTGTTTTTTTGTTTTTGTTTTTTTTTTTTTATACAAAAACTATACTATACATGTGTAGGTTCTGATGTGATCACACGGTGGATCACATCATCAGATGACACACAAATTCAGAGACTTCCTTAGGGTAGAAAATCTCTGAAAATCAAGGGCTTTGGTGAAAATATCAGCCAATTGTTTTTCAGTGCCTATAGATTCCAAGTTAATGATTTTTTGCTCAACAAGATCACGAATAAAATGATGTCTAATGTCAATGTGTTTAGTACGTGAGTGTTGAACATGATTTTTTGATATTTCTATGGCACTTAGATTATCACAAAAGACAGTTAAAACATCGCTTTTGAGCCCATAATCTTTAATCATCTGATTCATCCAAAGAAGTTGAGAACAACAACTGCCAACTGCAACATATTCTGACTCAGCAGTGGAGAGAGAAACGCAGTTTTGTTTTCGACTATACCAAGACACTAAGTTGTTCCCAAGATAAAAACAACCTCCAGTTGTACTCTTTCTATCATCGGCATTGCCTGCCCAATCAGAATCACTGAAACCTACCAAATTTGTATTTGTGTCTCGAGTGTAGCTAAGCCCTAAGTTAACAGTTCCCCCAACATATCTAATTATCCTTTTGACAGCCTTGAGATGAGAGAGTTTTGGACTAGCTTGGTATCTCGCACATAGACACACACTAAACATGATATCAGGACGACTTGCTGAAAGATACAACAAGCTTCCAATCATACTTCTATATAAGGTAGGATCAACATCTTCACCATCTTCATCCTTACACAACTTTTGGGTAGATCCCATAGGAGTCTTGAGATGAGAGGAGTTATCAAGAGAAATTTTTTTGACTAAATTCCTAGCATACTTACTTTGTGAAATAAATATTCCTTCCTTACTTTGTTTTATTTGAAGTCCTAGGAAATAGTTTAACTCACCCACCATGCTCATCTCAAAGGTGGTGGACATACTAGTGACAAAGTAGTCTAACATGTTCTTGGATGAAGATCCAAACACAATGTCATCTACATAGATTTGAGCCACCAAAAACCCCTCTTTATTTTTCAAGATAAATAAAGTTTTATCTACCTCACCTCTCTTGAAACCCATTTGTATGAGATGCTCAGTGAGCCTCCCATACCAAGCCCTAGGGGCTTGTTTTAAGCCATACAAAGCTTTTTTGAGCTTATAAACATGGTCAGGATAATGAGGATCAGTGAATCCCTTTGGTTGCTCAACATAGGCTTCTTCATTAAGGACACCATTCAAGAAAGCACTCTTTACATCCATTTGATGTAAAGTGATGTCTAAATAACATGCAATGGCAAGAAGGAGCCTAATTGATTCTATTCTAGCAATTGGGGCAAAAGTTTCTTCAAAATCAATCCCTTCAACTTGGGTGTAGCCTTGAGCTACAAGCCTAGCTTTGTTCCTAGTTATTTTCCCATTTTCATCTATTTTATTTTTAAAAATCCACTTGGTTCCTATCACATTCCCACCTTTTGGTCTAGGAACCAAGACCCACACATCATTTTTCTCAAATTGGGATAATTCTTCTTGCATTGCTATAATCCAATTTTCATCTTTCAATGCCTCTATAACATTCTTAGGTTCAATATGAGAAACAAAATAGCAAGAACTTACCTTGTTTACCTGTGAGCTTACACAGTTCAATCCAGCCAATTCTCTATAGTTGACCCTTGGCTTCTCCCTTGTGCTCACTTTGTCATTCACATTTCCAACCACCTGTGTAACAGGGTGGTTCTTCTGAATCTTGCTTGGTATGTCTCTGGTCCTGTCCAGATTTTCATCTTCACTGTCTGAACTTTCTGAGTCTGATGTAGAGTCATTTTGTCCTGATGTAGGTGGTGATGTATTCACATCAGGACCTGCATCATCTTTCTGCAGCTCTGTTTGCTGCTTCTGTTCAGCAGTGTTTTGGGTATCTCCCAATGTTTCCACGTAACCTGAGACATCATCTTTAAGAGCTTTTTGATTTAAATCAGCAGTATCATCAAAAGTGACATTGATAGATTCCATCACAGTTTTAGTTCTAAGATTGTAAACTCTATAAGCACGGCTGTTTGTGGAATACCCTAGGAATACAGCTTTGTCACTTTTTGAGTCAAATTTTGACAGATAATCTCTATCATTTAGAACATAACATATGCATCCAAAAACATGAAAGTACTTAAGAGTAGGTTTCTTACCAAGAAGAATTTCATAAGGAGTCATGGTTGACCCTACTCTTAAGAAGACTCTATTTCCTATGTGACAAGCTGTGTTAAGTGCTTCAGCCCAAAATCGTTTAGAGATGTTTTTAGAACTAAGCATGACACGTTCCATCTCTTGCAAAGTACGATTCTTTCTTTCAGCCACCCCATTTTGTTGAGGTGTTTTAGGGGCTGAAAAATCATGGGTTATTCCTTTGGAGTCACAAAATTTAGAGAACAAAGTGTTCTCATATTCAGTTCCATGATCAGATCGAATTTTTATAACTTTCTTACCATACAAGTTTTTCACTTTCCTATACCAAACTTTAAAAACTTCAAGAGCTTCAGATTTTTCTTTCAAGTATAGGACCCATGTGTACCTAGAAAAATCATCTACACACACAAATGAGTATTTCTTTTTACTTAAGCTTTCAACCTCAATGGGTCCCATATGGTCAGTATGGATTAATTCAAAGATCTCAGATGTGGAACTTTGATCAATCTTTTTGTGTGAAGCTTTGGTTTGCTTGCCTTTTTGACAAGGACCACACACACTTGCTTGTTTGAAATCAAGTTTGGGTAAGTGTTTGACAGCATCAAATCTTACCAATTCTTCTATTTTCATAAAACTTGCATGACCTAACTTTTGATGCCAAATATCAAGATCATTTATTTTGGAGCTAAGGCAAGATAAGTTGTCACCAAATTTGTAACAATTATCTTGAGACCTTACTCCAGTGAATAAGCACTGATTAGTGTCATCAAATACTTTGCATTCATGCTTATCAAATTTAACATGCAAATTGTCATCACATAGTTGGCTTATACTAATGAGATTAGCTTTTAAGCCTTCCACATGATAGACATTTTTCAATTTTGGCATATGATCAACACATAAAGTACCTTTACCAATGATCTTACCTTGGGCTCCTCCCCCATAGTTCACGTTTCCACCTTTAACTTCAATGTAATCAGTGAGAAAATCTATGTTACCTGTCATGTGCCTTGAGCACCCGCTGTCGAAGTACCATGAGCCAGCTACGCTGCTTTTGAGTGAGGTGAATATGACTTTGCATTCCTCACTTTTCTTTTCCATCCACACAAACTTCCCGGTTTTGCGATGTGAGTGGTGATGTGAGTACATCCGGGGCTCATCGAGGAGCGGCTCTTCCAAGATCATGAATCCTTTTGTAGCAGAAGGGTCTGATGTGACCTGGAGCAAAACAGTAGTGGCATACAAACCTCTTTTTCTTAGGATTAGTTTTATGATGTTTAGAAACTTTGTTTGAGGAACTCTCTCCTTCTTTCACAAAAATAGATTCATAGCCAAGACCAGTTTTTAAATTATTTCCTAAATTCAGAACTTCATCAAGTTTGGCCTTTCCAGTATTTAATTTTGTAAAAGTTCCATTGGCCTTTTCAAGTTCTGTCTTGGTCTTCTCGAGTTCAATATCACGTTTAGTGAGCATGACCTCGAGTTTGGCTATGGCATCCTTTTGATTACTATTTTCAGTGGTGACTTTTTCAAGTTCACCTTTCAAAGTAACAATTTCAGAAGAGAGTTTCTCATTAACCTTTTCGAAAATAGCTATTTTTTCTACACGTTTTTCCCAATCAGCAAATAAATCAGTATAAGCATCAAGAAGTTCTTGGTAACTTGCATCACCATCTTCTTCATTCTCTGTTTTCTCAGACAGGGGAGAAATAAGACAGTAAACCTCAGAGTCAGAAGATGTGATGGTTGGTGTGACCACATCTGAAGCTACATCGGGCTGATGTTTGTGACTAGTGGTCGATTTTTCCATGATTGCTAAGTTTAGCATCTCATCTTCGTCCTCACTATCACTAAGGGTCGCACACAAGCTCATACCCTTTTTTCTTCAGAGTATTGGCACACTCATTGGCATAGTGGCCAAAACCTTTGCAAGCTCTACATTGAACAGTTTCAGATATTTTCTTAGCAAAACTAGTAGGTTTCTTGAAACTACTTTCAGTATCCTCTTTTGTTTTTTCAAACGAGTTTTGAATTTTAGAAGGCCCGTTTATTTTTTAAGAAAGATGTAAACTTTTTGGTCAAAAGGGCAACATCTTCAGTTTCCAAATTTGAAGTGTCAATTTCTTTGGAGATTTCTTCAATCTCTTTTGGCACTTTGGATACATTAGAAAGAGCAGTTGCAAGAGCAATATTATCAGCTTTATGTTGCTGTTGAATTGACAAATTCATCTCAAACATGGTTAGAATACCTACAAGAGTATCTAAGCCCATGGTTGTAGTATCATGTGCCTCTTCAACAGCAGCAATTTTGATATTAAATTTTTCAGTAACTGTCCTTAACATCTTACTTACCATTCTAGCATTTGATATAGGCTCACCTAGGGAGAGACATTCATTTGAGATTTCTCTCAATTTAGCAAAATAACTTTTTATGTCCTCAGTCTCATTCATCCTCAAGTTCTCAAACTTGGTCATGAGAATTCTCAACCTAGTGGCTTTGACACTAGCATCACCTTCACAATGACTTTGCAGAATATCCCAGGCTGTTTTTGCTACATTTTGATTTATAACAAGTCGAAACATATGTTCATCCACATGACTTGATATAGCACCAAGAGCCTTGGAATTATAATTAGCTAAGGTGACTTCAGCAGTAGTCCATTCTTCCTCAGGTTTGAGTTTGAAAATTTTTTCTGAGAATTCACCTTCAGGACTCTTACTTTCTACCTTAGGAGGAGACCATGGAACAATAATACTAAGCCACGCCCTTTCATCAATTGCTTTGATGAAAAGTCGCATCTTAGCTTTCCAAATAACATAATTAGTTCCATCCAAAACAGGGGGACGGTATTGATTCAAATTCCCTTCCATAATGACTGCTCTTACAAGGATCTACACTCAGTGTAATCGAGTGATTGGCTCTCATACCAATTGAAAGAAATTGAGCGGCTAGGAAGTACAATTAAACACAAACAAATCTGATGTGAGTCCTGGTGTGATAGCACCAGCACTAGCACCAGTACGTAAAGCAGCGGAATAAAGAAACTTAAATCAGAGAATAACACAAATTTAACACTTATCTACAGCAACGTGCTATAGACAATAAACCTTCTCTTATAAAACTGAGTTACGAATCCAAGTACAAAACAATGTTAAGAGAAGAACAAAATTACCAAATATGATCTCACAAAAACGCTCTTGATCTTATGATAAACTGCTGGAAAACTAGAGCTAAAAACCGTATATTACAAAGACAATCCAGCTAGTATATATATGCACAAAGTCCTCTTCTATCATGGAAGCCGTCTTGCTCTAGGAATCCTCTTTTTAGATGGTCTTCGACTTTCCTTAAATGATCCAAGGCAATCCGTCCTTAATAGGGAAACCTTTCCTTGACATGAAACCCTTCCTTGCTACGGACTCTTTCCTTTTGTGAGAGACCTACAAAATTACCAAAAGTAATACTAAACAAATCCAATATTGGTTAGGAGGTTAGTTAAATAAAATAACATTAAATACACTATTTACCAAAATAACTAAAATAAACTAAAAAATAAGAAAGTGACAAATCTTAATACAAGTCAACTTTTGACTTGACAACATGCACACTTTCAGAAGGTCAGAGTCGGACGAAGTAAGAGATAAAGATGGATGGGGTAGATAGCAGCTGGAGATGAAGATACTGGCTCGGAGGGATGTCACCAGCGCAAGGGAAGACGATCGGAGATGATGGCGGAGAGTATTAAAGTTTATACTTCTTCCAAATTAAATGGTATCATGAGGCTGGGGGTAGAAAAACAATTATAGTCGGGGATAATATAAAGAAATTACAGACCATTTGATTGCTAATAGTTTGAAAAATGTATTTAGCCATAAAAAATTGATTAGTATATGTGGGTTTTATTTTTATTTTTTTACTTAACAATAGGAAAGTCCCGAAACCTTATAGCCCTAATGGTAAGTAGAATGTCATATCTTCTTTAGCCCTGATTTCACCACTAGATACCCTAGATTACTAAACCTTAAAAGCATAAATTCCAAACCCTAAACCTGTATTCCTAAACCTTAAATCCAAAAACCATAAAATAGCTTGATTTTCACAGAAAATAATCATCAAGAAAACACTTTCAGAAATTATTGTCCATGAAACACGCAAAATAGTTAATCACTTAAATGGATGCATTTTCGAGTTCAAGACTAATTGGGCTTGCCACATGAGCTTTATCGTCTCTTTCACTTTCTCTATTGTCCTCCTTGAAATAATTACATTAGCAATAAAATTGTAAATTTCTATTTGGCTTGAGAACATTAGCCTCTATTATCTCTTTCACTTTCTCTATTGTTCTCCTTGAAAGAATTCCATTAGCAATAAAATAATAACTCTCTACTTGGCTTCTACACTTGAGCCTCTATCATCTCTTTCACTTTCTTTATTGTCCTTCATGAAAGATTGTCATTAGCCATAAAATTGTAAATCTCTACTTGGCTTCGGCATAACCTTCCTGGCGTCGATCTTTGGTCAATCTTAGGATCTTAGCACTACCATCTTTCCCAAAAGTTATTGTTGTAAGGAAGGCACAACCAATTTCCTTTAAATCAAGTAGCGCGCTCGAGCTTGCTGGATCATCCACACAGTCCCTTACAATCATCCCCCAACAAGTGTCGGGTGCATTATTGTCCACATGATCCCCTGTAGCGCCGCAGATTCCAGCTCTGCGAAAGGTCCTCCCCCCCAACAAGTACATTATGCTGGGCACACGGATCGAACTCAGGACCTCCTCTAATACTAGTTCATAGGATCTTAGCGCTACCATCTTTCCCATAACCTATAGTTTGTTAGGAAGGCACAAGCAATTTCCTTTATACCAAGTAGCGCACCCGAGCTTGCTGGATCATCCACACAGACCCCAACAGTCACCATGCTTGTTCTCTTTGTTTTGTCGTTTCAACATAACATCTAGCTCGGTGAGGCCAGATTTGCTCTTAACATTGGCCGGTGATCTAAGTCACAATAGGAGTCTTGATGCGGATCCATCATTCCTATTTAATCCAAAAAAGAATGTAAAAGTCTTCTAAAAAATCTTGAAATAATACCAAAACAATCTTAACAAAAGCCCGTAACCTTTCCCTAAAACAACAATTGCAGAGTATAGTTTATATTAACCATGCAAATCTTTTTTTACATGAAAAGAAATTGTGTACTCTGATAACATCACAAATTTTTAATGAATTAAGAAATCTCACGCTATAGAAATATTGAATTTGAAGTAATAACATCAGTTTCATATAGATTATACAATGAAGGTAGTAATCATTGAGAATGGACAGACAAATAATTGATCAATAATATTATATATAAATATATATATATATATATATATATATACACACATATAAAGAAAAATCGTATACGAGAAAACAAGTAACGGAAAGGGTTAATGGCTCTTTAGTACCTTACAGTTTGTCTTGAATTGCATTTATTGGTAAACAGTTCCAACTTTTTCACTAAAGGGTTTATCTTGAGTTCCGTTTACAGTGTAATCTAATGATAAAAGGGAATTCTCATTCAAAAGTGGACGAAAGTAGCCATGGGTCATCACTGTGAACTCTTTAATGTCTTTTTGGTCATTTTGCAAATGCACATGGCTTGATGTCAAGCCACTAGTGAATTAGTCTAGGTTACATTTTAGGATAACCAAGCTTGTGCCCTTGCACAAAGACAAATAAAATTATTAAAAAGTGCACGGCTGACTGTCCATTTTGGATAGATATACTTTTTAGGCATTCGATTGCACCGAAAATGGAACTATAGACCCTTTATTGCAAAAATTGAGACCTTGAACTAATTGCAATTGTGGTCAAACTATAGAGTACTAAAGAGCAAGTAACCATGTAAGAATAATGATCTAAGCACAGAAGTCTAAAACTTATATAGGTTGCTGATATGATGGCTCTGACAAAATAAGTCTATGTCTAGAAGATCTCTGGAAGGAAGAAGTTCGATGTTCATGAAATGTTGACCTCAGCACATGGTAAAAAGATAATATCAATTGATAACAATGCCGAGATAATGTTTAGTCTTTATCATTATTCGACTCAGTTTCAAGAAGTACACAAAAAACACTACTTGCGATTGCCAAAGACCTACAAGAAAATATCTTTTCATTTTTGGCTTAGCCAAAGAAGTTTCTCTCCAGTTTTCATTTCTCAATTTTGGAAGCTTTTTGGCGATAAGTAAATGATTAAATCATATCCAAGACTAAATATTAAAAAAAAAGAATTAAATTTGATCGAAAGCGAATTGGGAAAAGCAAACACTAAAACTACACATTAAAAACAAAAAGGAAAGAAGAATAAGGAGAAATTAAAAGGTCGAGAGGAACGGATCCCTTGGGATCTGATAAAACTCCTTCACGACATTGATGGCTTGAACTAGATCCAAGCTCGTTATAATAAGATCATAGCATATATATTTGGTAGAAATCTGGATGTAACATTGATTGAGGCAATGGGATTCTATCATCTACCATAAAAGAAGCATAAGAGCTCTAAGCGCACATCATTGTAATCTCGAGCTCAAATCGATGTTGATTGAGCTTTCAAGAAGAACCCAACATGGGGTTACCTTAATTTATCAATTTTTTATGAGTCTCAACTGAGTTAAAAACGATTCAAGATCCAATCGACTTCAATTTTGTTTTAAATTTAAGAAGGGCCATTCTAAAAAAACTCAATAAAAGTACAATAGATCTAGATGACCATCTAAATAATCTTCCAAGAACAAGAACAAATCTGCAAACATGAAAAAATTGATGGATTAAAATATAATAATAAAGATCACATTTGAAAAATACCTAAGTTTCATATACTCACTCCTCGGATCCGAAGTTGACTGAGTTTCATATACTCATCCCTCGGATCCGAAGTTGACTGATTAAACTCCATTTTCATCTTACACATATTTGAAATTATGCAGCAGCCCAGAAGAAGATAACATTGATAGATTGTGAAGAGAAACTTTTGACAAAAAAGTGTACCCTTCAAGTCCCTTATATAGTCTTAGTTGGCATTAATCCCAAAGTTGACGCAAGAATCATTAGTGATTAACATTCACACCAGTCGCATTAGTAATGTTTATAGGGCCTTGGTTCCAAAGATGATAAAACTATTACAGCCTCCATCCAAAAAATAAAAAATCTTGCTATTTTTTATTTTTATTTTTTCAAAAAAAAAATAGTCTCATTTTTAGTTTTAACTGATAAACTTAAATCTTTTTCTAAAAGAATTTGTTTCTTTTTAAAATCATGATCTATTTATCACACAAAAAGTTTTGATGTTAGTGAAAACTAAAAAAATATATAGAAGAAAAGGTAAAAAGTTCGACTTGTCAAATGAGACTAATTTTTTAGACGATGGGAGGAGTTGATTGCACTATATGTCATTCCTAACAGTAGTTGAGCCGTTACTGTCGAGGATTTAAAAACCGTGTTTGGTTCATAAAATTACAGTTGACACAATTAGGAATTCTATTTTTTTCTTCGTGCAAGTAAGTTGTCTAAAATGTAAAAGGAAAAATTCATATTTGGGCCACCTAACAATCCACAAAGTTGCAATTCGACTACCACAACTTCAAAAATATTATTCTTGCCATTGTACTATCATTTTATTGCAAGTGAGCCAATTTTTTGGATGGATGTTAGTTCAATCGTTAAATTTACATGAAATACCCATTTTACCCATCTCTTCTTTATCTTCATCTTCCCCAATTAAGAAAAAATAAACCCTAACCCGAAATTAATGTTATTTTCACTTGCTTCCCCAAATTTAAACTCAACAATCCAGAAATCCACAAAGAATTACCAACAATATGCAATGTATTACACAAGTTATACTGAAATCAAGGGTGAAGCGTGGTGAAGAAAAATTACCCCCAAATTACAAGCCCTAAGGGTTGCAATTCAATGGGCAAAGAAGAAAGATCAGACGGATTGGGCAATTAAGAATACATGACTACTGGAATTAGTACAGTGCGAGAATTCACATTTCTGCATTGATTGAAAATGAAGACCATTAACGAACGGAGTAGCGGTCGCCGGTGCAAGAGAAGGTGATAGGAAAAGACGGAGGGAGGGTTCGCCCTTGTTCGTTATAATGGCAGGGGTAAGGGAGCATAATGAAGAGAGATTGTCAGCGTTGCTGAAGGAGGTCGGAGTCGGATGAAACAAGAGATAAAGATGGACGGGGTAGATGGCGGCTGGAGATGAAGATACTGGCTAGGAGGGATGTCACCGGCACAAAGGAAGACGATCGGAGATGAAGGCGGTGAGTATTAAGGTTTATAATTCTTCCAAATTAAAAGGTATCATGAGGTTGGGGGTACAAAAACAATTATAGTCGGGGATAATATAAAGAAATTATAGACCATTAGATTGCTAACAGTTTGAAAAATGTATTTAGCAACAAAAAAATTGATTAGTATATGTGGGTTTTATTTTTATTTTTTTACTGAACAATAAGAAAGTCCCAAAACCTTACAGCCCTAATGGTAAGTAGAATGTTATATCTTCTTTAGCCCTGATTTCAACCCTAGATACCCTAGATTACCAACCCTTAAAAGCATAAAGTCCAAACCCTAAACCCGAAATTCTAAACCTTAAATTCAAAAACCATAAAATAGCTTGATTTTCAATGAAAATGATCATCAAGAAAAATTTTCAGAAATTATTATCCATGACACATGCAAAATAGTTAAACATTTAAATGGATGCATTTTCGAGTTCAAAATTAATTGGGCTTGCCACATGAGCTTTATCGTCTCTTTCACTTTCTCAATTGTCCTCCTTGAAAGAATTACATTAGCAATAAAATTGTAAATTTCTACTTGGCTTGAGAACTTTAGCCTCTATTATCTCTTTCACTTTCTCTATTGTTCTCCTTGAAAGAATTCCATTAGTAATAAAATAATAAATCTCTACTTGGCTTCTACACTTGAGCCTCTATCATCTCTTTCACTTTCTCTATTGTCCTCCATGAAAGATTGTCATTAGCCATAAAATTGTAAATCTCTAATATTGCCTTCGGCATAACCTTCCTGGCGTCTTCTTCGGTCACTCTTAGGATCTCAGCACTACTATCTTTCCCAAAACTTATTGTTGTTAGGAAGGGGCAACCAATTTCCTTTCAATCAAGTAGCGTTCTCGAGCTTGCTGTATCATCCACATAGTCCCCTACAATCTCCCCCCAACAAGTGTCGGGCGCATAATTGTCCACACGATCTCCTGTAGCGCCGCAGAGTCTAGCTTTGCGAAAGGTCCTCACCCCCAACAAGTATATTATGCTGGGCACACGGATTGAACTCAGGACCTCCTCTGATACCAGTTCATAGGATCTTAGCGCTACCATCTTTCCCAAAAGCTATAGTTTGTTAGGAAGGCCTAAGCAATTTCCTTTATACCAAGTAGCGCACCCGACCTTGCAGGGTCATCCATACAGACCCCAACAGTTAACATGCTTGTTCTCTTTGTTTTGTCATTTCAACATAACATCTAGCTCGGTGGGGCCAGATTTGCTCTTAATATTGGCCGGTGATCTAAGTCACAACAGGAGTCTTGATGCGGATCCATCATACCTTTTTAATCCATAAAAAAATGTAAAAGTCAACTAAAAAATCTTAAAATAATACCAAAACAATCTTAACAAAAGCCCGTAACCTTTCCCTAAAACAACAATTGCAGAGTATAGTTTATATTAACCATGCAAATCTGTTTTTTCATGAAAAGAAATTGTGTACTCTAATAACATCACAAGTTTTTACAGAATTAAGAAATCCCAAGCTATAGAAAAATTGAATTTGAAATCATAACATCAGTTTCATATAGATTATTCAATGAAGGTAGTAATCATTGAGAATGGACAGACAAATAACTAATCAATATTACTATATGTATATATATATATATATATATTTATATATATATATATATAAAGAAAAGTCATATGCGAAAAAACAAGTAACAGAAAGGTTTAATTGCTCTTTAGTACCTTGCAGTTTGTCTTGAATTGCATTTATTGGTACACAGTTCCAACTTTTTCAGTAAAGGGTTTATCTTGAGTTCCGTTTAGAGTGTAATCAAATGATAAAAGGGAATTCCCATTTAAAAGTGGACGAAAGCAGCCATCGGTCATCACTGTGAACTCCTTAATGTCTTTTTGGTCATTTCGCAAATACACATGGCTTGATGTCAAGCCACTAGTGAACTAGTCTAGGTAACATATTTTTGGATAACCAAGCCTGTGCCCTTGCAGAAAGACAAATAAAATTATTAAAAAGTGCACGGCTGACTGTCCATTTCGGACAGAAATACTTTTTCGGCATTCGATTGCACCGAAAATGGAACTATAGACCCCTTATTGCAAAAATTGAGACCTTGAACTAATTGCAATTGTGATCAAACTACAAAGTACTAAAGAGCAAGTAACCATGTAAGAATAATGATCTAAGCACATAAGTCTCAAACTAATATAGGTTAAAGATGTGATGGCTCTGAAAAACTTAGTCTATGTCTAGAAGAGATTTGGTAGGAAAAAGTTCGATGTTCATGAAATGTTGACCTCAGCACATGGTAAAAAGATAGTATCAATCGATAAAAATGCCAGGATAATGTTTAGTATTTATCATTATTGGACTCAGTTTCAAGAAGTACACAAAAAACACTACTTGCAATTCCCAAAGACCTAAGAGAAAATATCTTTTCATTTTTGGCTTAGCCAAAAAAGTTTCTCTCCAGTTTCATTTCTCAATTTTGTAAGCTTTTTGGCGATAAGTAAATGAATAAATCATATCCAAGACTAAATATTTTTTAAAAAAAGAATCAAATTTGATTGAAAGCGAATTGGGAAAAGCAACACTAAAACTACACGCTAAAAACAAAAAGGAAAGAAGAATAAGGAGAAAGTCAAAGGTGGAGAGGAACGGATCCCTTTGGATCTGATAAAATTCCTTCATGACATTGATGGCTTGAACTAGATCCAAGCTCCTTATAACAAGATCATAGCATATATATTTGGCAGAAATCTGGTTGTAACATTGATTGAGGCAACGGGATTCTATCATCTACCATAAAAGAAGCATACGAGCTCTAAGCGTACATCATAGTAATCTTGAGCTCAAATCGATGTTGATTGAGCTTTCATGAAGAACCCAACATGGGGTTACCTTAATTTATCAATTTTCTACGAGTCTCATATGAGTTAACAACGATTCAAGATCCAATCAACTTCAATTTTGTTTTAAATTCAAAAAGGGCTATTCTAAAAAAAAAATCAATGAGAGTACAATAGATCTAGATGAACATCTAAATAATCTTCCAAGAACAAGAACAAATCAGCAAACATGAATAAATTGATGGATTAAAATATAATAATAAAGATCACATTTGAAAAATACCTAAGTTTCATATACTCGCTCCTCGGATCCGAAGTTGAGTGATTAAACGCCATTTTAATCTTACACATGTTTGAAATTATGCAGCAGCCAAGAAGAAGATAACATTGATAGATTGGAAAGAGAAACATTTGACAAAAAAGTGTACCCATCGAGTCCCTTATATAGTCGTAGTTGGCGTTAATTCCAAAGTTGACGCAAGAATCTTTAGTGATTAAAATTCACACCTGTCGCATTAGTAATGTTTATAGGGCCTTGGTTCCAAAGATGATAAATCTATTACAGCCTCCATCCAAAAAATAAAAAATCTTGGTATTTTTTATTTTTATTTTTTTTAAAATAGTCTCATTTCTTAGTTTTAACCGATAAACTGACATCTTTTTTTAAAAGAATTTGTTTCTTTTTAAAATCATGATCTATTTATCACACAAAAAAAGTTTTGATGTTAGTGAAAACTATAAAAATATATAGAAGAAAAGGTAAAAAGTTTGACTTGTCAAATGAGACTTATTTTTTTGACGATGGGAGGAGTTGATTGCACTATATGTTATTCCTAACAGTAGTTGAGCCGTTACTGTCGAGGATTTAAAAACCGTGTTTGGTTCATAAAATTACAGTTGACACAATTAGCACTTGTATTTTTTTCTTAGGACTTGTATTTTTTTCTTCTTGCAAGTAAGTTGTCTAAAATGTAAAAGGCAAAATCCTTATTTGGGCCACCCAACAATCCACAAAGTTGCAATCCGACCACCACAACTTAAAAAATATTATTCTTGTCATTGTAGTATCATTTTCTTGCAGGCGAGCCAATTTTTTGGATTCATGTTAGTTCAATCGTTAACTTTACTTGAAATACCCATTTTACCCATGTCTTCTTTATATTCATCTTCTCCAATTAAGAAAAAATAAATCCTAACCCTAAATTAATGGTATTTTCACTTGCTTCCCCAAATTTAAACTCAACAATCTGGAAATCCACAAAGAATTACCAACAATATGCAATCTATTACACAGGTTATACTGAAATCAAGGGTGAAGCGTGGTGAAGAAAAATTACCCCCAAATTGCAAGCCCTAAGGGTTGTAATTAAATGGGCAAAGAAGAAAGATCAGACGGATTGGGCAATTAAGAATACATGACTACTGGAATCAGTACGGTGCAAGGATTCACGTTTCTGCGTTGATTGAAAATGAAGACCATTAACGAACGGAGCAGCTGTCACCGGTGCAAAAGAAGGTGATAGGAAAAGACGGAGGGAGGGTTCGCCCTTGAGGAAGATTAACAAAGGGAGCTGCTTTGTTCGTGGTAATGGCAGGAGCAAGGGAGCACAATGAGGAGTGATTGTCGGCGTTGCTGAAGGAGGTCGGAGTCGGACGAAGCAAGAGATAAAGATAGACGGGGTAGATGGCGGCTAGAGATGAAGACACTGGCTAGGAGAGTTGTCACCGGCGTAAGGGAAGACGATCGGATATGATGGCGGCGAGTATTAAAGATTATACTTCTTCCAAATTAAAAGGTATCATGAGGTTCGGGGTAGAAAAACAATTATAGTCGGGGATAATATAAAGAAATTACAGACCATTAGATTGCTAACAGTTCGAAAAATGTATTTAGCAACAAAAAAATTGATTTGTATATGTGGGCTTTATTTTTATTTTTTACTGAGCAATAAGAGAGTCCCAAAACCTTACAACCCTAATAGTAAGTAGAATGTTATATCTTCTTTAGCCCTGATTTCAACACTAGATACCCTAGATTACCAACCCATAAAAGCATAAAGTCGAAACCCTAAACCTGTATTCCTAAACCTTAAATCCAAAAACCATTAAACAATTAAGAAAACATTTTCAGAAATTATTATCCATGACACACGCAAAATAGTTAAACAATTAAATGGATGTATTTTCGAGTTCAAAACTAATTGGGCTTGCCACATGAGCTTTTTCGTCTCTTTCACTTTCTTGATTGTCCTCCTTGAAAGAATTACATTAGCAATAAAATTGTAAATTTCTACTTGGCTTGAGAACTTTTGCCTCTATTATCTCTTTCACTTTCTCTATTGTTCTCCTTGAAAGAATGCCATTAGCAATAAAATAATAAATCTCTACTTGGCTTCTACACTTGAGCCTCTATCATCTCTTTCACTTTCTCTATTGTCCTCCATGAAAGATTGTCATTAGCCATAAAATTATAAATCTCTAATATTGGCTTCGGCATAACCTTCCTGGCGTCTTCTTCGGTCACTCTTAGGATCTCAGCACTACTATCTTTCCCAAAACTTATTGTTGTTAGGAAGGGGCAACCAATTTCCTTTAAATCAAGTAGCGCGCTCGAGCTTGCTGGATCATCCACATAGTCCCCTACAATCTCCCCCCAACAAGTGTCGGGCGCATTATTTTCCACACGATCCCCAGTAGCGCCGCAGAGTCTAGCTTTGCGAAAGGTCCTCACCCCCAACAAGTATATTATGCTGGGCACACGGATTGAACTCAGGACCTCCTCTGATACCAGTTCATAGGATCTTAGCGCTACCATCTTTCCCAAAAGCTATAGTTTGTTAGGAAGGCCTAAGCAATTTCCTTTATACCAAGTAGCGCACCCGAGCTTGCAGGATCATCCATACAGACCCCAACAGTTAACATGCTTGTTCTCTTTGTTTTGTCATTTCAACATAACATCTAGCTCGGTGGGGCCAGATTTGCTCTTAATATTGGCCGGTGATCTAAGTCACAACAGGAGTCTTGATGCGGATCTATCATACCTTTTTAATCCATAAAAAAAATGTAAAAGTCAACTAAAAAATCTTAAAATAATACCAAAACAATCTTAACAAAAGCCCGTAACCTTTCCCTAAAACAACAATTGCAGAGTATAGTTTATATTAACCATGCAAATCTGTTTTTTCATGAAAAGAAATTGTGTACTCTAATAACATCACAAGTTTTTACAGAATTAAGAAATCCCAAGCTATAGAAAAATTGAATTTGAAATCATAACATCAGTTTCATATAGATTATACAATGAAGGTAGTAATCATTGAGAATGGACAGACAAATAACTAATCAAAAATACTATATGTATATATATATATATATATATATATATATATAAAGAAAAGTCATATGCGAAAAAACAAGTAACAGAAAGGTTTAATGGCTCTTTAGTACCTTGCAGTTTGTCTTGAATTGCATTTATTGGTACACAGTTCCAACTTTTTCAGTAAAGGGATTATCTTAAGTTCCGTTTAGAGTGTAATCAAATGATAAAAGGGAATTCCCATCCAAAAGTGGACGAAAGCAGCCATCGGTCATCACTGTGAACTCCTTAATGTCTTTTTGGTCATTTCGCAAATACACATGGCTTGATGTCAAGCCACTAGTGAACTAGTCTAGGTTACATATTTTTGGATAACCAAGCCTGTGCCCTTGCAGAAAGACAAATAAAATTATTAAAAAGTGCACGGCTGACTGTCCATTTCGGACAGAAATACTTTTTCGGCATTCGATTGCACCGAAAATGGAACTATAGACCCCTTATTGCAAAAATTGAGACCTTGAACTAATTGCAATTGTGATCAAACTACAGAGTACTAAAGAGCAAGTAACCATGTAAGAATAATGATCTAAGCACATAAGTCTCAAACTAATATAGGTTAAAGATGTGATGGCTCTGACAAACTAAGTCTATGTCTAGAAGAGATCTGGTAGGAAAAAGTTCGATGTTCATGAAATGTTGACATCAGCACATGGTAAAAAGATAGTATCAATCGATAAAAATGTCGGGATAATGTTTAGTATTTATCTTTATTGGACTCAGTTTCAAGAAGTACACAAAAAACACTACTTGCAATTGCCAAAGACCTAAGAGAAAATATCTTTTCATTTTTGGCTTAGCCAAAAAAGTTTCTCTCCAGTTTCATTTCTCAATTTTGGAAGCTTTTTGGCGATAAGTAAATGAATAAATCATATCCAAGACTAAATATTTTTTTAAAAAAGAATCAAATTTGATTGAAAGCGAATTGGGAAAAGCAACACTAAAACTACACGCTAAAAACAAAAGGGAAAGAAGAATAAGGAGAAAGTCAAAGGTGGAGAGGAACGGATCCCTTGGGATCTGATAAAATTCCTTCACGACATTGATGGCTTGAACTAGATCCAAGCTCCTTATAACAAGATCATAGCATATATATTTGGTAGAAATCTGGATGTAACATTGATTGAGGCAACGGGATTCTATCATCTACCATAAAAGAAGCATAAGAGCTCTAAGTGTACATCATCGTAATCTTGAGCTCAAATCGATGTTGATTGAGCTTTCATGACGAACCCAACATGGGGTTACCTTAATTTATCAATTTTCTATGAGTCTCGTTTGAGTTAACAACGATTCAAGATCCAATCAACTTCAATTTTGTTTTAAATTCAAAAAGGGCTATTCTAAAAAAAAATCAATGAGAGTACAATAGATCTAGATGAACATCTAAATAATCTTCCAAGAACAAGAACAAATCAGCAAACATGAATAAATTGATGGATTAAAATATAATAATAAAGATCACATTTGAAAAATACCTAAGTTTCATATACTCGCTCCTCGGATCCGAAGTTGAGTGATTAAACGCCATTTTAATCTTACATATATTTGAAATTATGCAGCAGCCAAGAAGAAGATAACATTGATAGATTGTAAAGAGAAACATTTGACAAAAAAGTGTACCCATCGAGTCCCTTATATAGTCGTAGTTGGCGTTAATTCGAAAGTTGACGCAAGAATCTTTAGAGATTAAAATTCACACCTGTCGCATTAGTAATGTTTATAGGGCCTTGGTTCCAAAGATGATAAATCTATTACAGCCTCCATCCAAAAAATAAAAAATCTTGGTATTTTTTATTTTTATTTTTTTTAAAATAGTCTCATTTCTTAGTTTTAACCGATAAACTGACATCTTTTTTTAAAAGAATTTGTTTCTTTTTAAAATCATGATCTATTTATCACACAAAAAAAGTTTTGATGTTGGTGAAAACTATAAAAATATATAGAAGAAAAGGTTAAAAGTTTGACTTGTCAAATGAGACTTATTTTTTAGACGATGGGAGGAATTGATTACGCTATATGTCATTCCTAACAGTAGTTGAGCCGTTACTGTCGAGGATTTAAAAACCGTGTTTGGTTCATAAAATTACAGTTAACACAATTAGATCTTGTATTTTTTTTCTTAGGACTTGTATTTTTTTCTTCTTGCAAGTAAGTTGTCTAAAATGTAAAAGGCAAAATCCTTATTTGGGCCACCCAACAATCCACAAAGTTGCAATCCGACCACCACAACTTAAAAAATATTATTCTTGCCATTGTAGTATCATTTTCTTGCACGCGAGCCAATTTTTTTGATTCATGTTAGTTCAATCGTTAACTTTACTTGAAATACCCATTTTACCCATGTCTTCTTTATCTTCATCTTCCCCAATTAAGAAAAAATAAATCCTAACCCTAAATTAATGGTATTTTCACTTGCTTCCCCAAATTTAAACTCAACAATCTGGAAATCCACAAAGAATTACCAACAATATGCAATCTATTACACAGGTTATACTGAAATCAAGGGTGAAGCGTGGTGAAGAAAAATTACCCCCAAATTGCAAGCCCTAAGGGTTGTAATTAAATGGGCAGAGAAGAAAGATCAGATGGATTGGGCAATTAAGAATACATGACAACTGGAATCAGTACGGTGCAAGGATTCATGTTTCTGCGTTGATTGAAAATGAAGACCATTAACGAACGGAGCAGCTGTCACCGGTGCAAAAGAAGGTGATAGGAAAAGACGGAGGGAGGGTTCGCCCTTGAGGAAGATGAACAAAGGGAGCTGCTTTGTTCGTGGTAATGGCAGGAGCAAGGGAGCACAATGAGGAGTGATTGTCGGCATTGCTGAAGGAGGTCGGAGTCGGACGAAGCAAGAGATAAAGATAGACGGGGTAGATGGCGGCTAGAGATGAAGACACTGGCTAGGAGAGTTGTCACCGGCGTAAGGGAAGACGATCGGATATGATGGCGGCGAGTATTAAAGTTTATACTTCTTCCAAATTAAAAGGTATCATGAGGTTGGGGGTAGAAAAACAATTATATTGGAGATAGAAACTCAGGGGTAGAATCTGTCAAAACAGAAACTTCAGATACTTAAGGGTGTCATATGTATTTTTCTTTATTCTCTGGGGTGTAAGGGTTCAAGTTAGATTCCCAGTTAGTTGGTTAGTTATATATATATATTCTTCTATTCTGTATTTGTTTGGTGTATCTCAGATTAATATCAAGATCTTCATATTCCTTTGTTCTTCAAGATTCAAACTCTCTTGTTTTTTCACATCTTCCTTTATCATTATCATGGTATCAAAGCCACAATTGCGATCCACTTCTTTCATGAAATCTATCATTATCCACTACAGTTTGTGAATGTAAGTCGATTCCAGCCTTTGATTTTAATGTTCCTGACTTCTTCTCTTTTATCTGTTGAAATTACTCGACTCTAGGAGTTTTATTTTCTTTGATTCTTCATGTCTGATATTGACCAAGAACCTACTAATAATCAAACCAATCCCAACAAAGACACTGCCTCTGGTTCTGTGTCTGTTGATGAATATGACTTACCAGAAACCTCTCTTCAATTACATCCTGGACACCCTCTATTTCTTCATGCCAATGATCATCCAGGAATGACCTTAGTTTCTGATGTTCTCAATGATTCGAATTTCTCTCAGTGGAAGATTTCTATTGTCATTGCCTTAACTGCTAAGAACAAGATTGGTCTTGTTAATGGGCTCAACAAAAAACCTTCCAATCAATCCAAGTATGTTAATGCCTGGGAAAGGTGTAATAGCATGGTCATTTCTTGGTTACTAAACTCTGTAAACCCTGAGATAAGACAAAGTGTTGTTTATTTTTCAACTGCATCTGAAATATGGGATGATTTGTGTACAAGATTTACACAGTCTGATTACCCCAAAATCTTCCAAGTTAGAAAATCTATCATGCTATGTACTCAAGGCAATATGAGTATAAGTGCATACTTCACCAAGTTCAGAGGATTATGGGATGAACTTACTAGTCTTCTTCAAGTTCCCAAATGTACCTGCAACTGTACCTGTGGAGCCTCAAGATTGCAAGAAGAATGTGACCATGTTACTAAACTCACTCAATTTCTTATGGGACTGGCTGACAACTACACTGATGTCAGAGGCCAGATTCTGAGAATGATTCCTCTTCCCAATATCACTCAGGCTGTTTCCATGCTGGCTCAAGAAGAAGGTCAAAGAAAATGCATCAACACTATGACTTCTGATGACATTCCCACTGCGATGCTTGGAAAAGTGAATGGAAATAATTCCAATAATGGTAACAGATACACAAAAGGAAAAACTTCTGGTACCAATCAGTTTACCTCTTCAAGAGGCAAATTCTTCTGTGAATTCTGCCATGGTAATTCCCATACCAAGGAGAAATGCTTCTATATTCATGGTTACCCTGATTGGCATGTTCTTTATGGCACCAAGCCTGATTTATCCAAGATGTCAAAGTTCCAAGGAAAAACAAAGAACACTGATATCCCTGGATCTGCTTCTGTTGCTACTGCTCAAGGTAAAACTTCTGTCAACCACAACAGCACTTTCACTCCTCAGCAATATCAACAGATTATGAATTTGATCAACTCTTCTGACAATAAAAATGTCAACTCCTCTGTTATTCTTGAAAGTCCTGAAGATCACTTGGCAGGTATGCAATTGTTCTCTTCCAGTATTACTGGTCCTATGTGTATGTCCTCTTTACATATTTCTCATACAGATTGGGTCATTGACACTGGAGCTAGTGATCACATCACTAACTCCTTTGATCAATTGATTGCCCCTACTCCCATCAATTTTGTCATTCATCTTCCCAATGGAAAAACCTCACCTATTACACACAAAGGTTCAGTAATGCTGGATAAAGAAATCACTTTGTCTGATGTTTACTATGTTCCTGATTTCAAGTTCAATCTCATCTCAGGAAGAAAATTGACCAGTAGCAATAACAGTTTTCTAATTTTTTTCTTCCAATTCTTGTATTCTACAGGACCTAAATCTTCAGAAAACCAGGGAGATTGGTAAACTAGTTGATGGACTGTATAAACTTGATCTGACTCTGTCCAATTCTCAAACTACTGTCATGCCTTCTGCCATGTGTAATGCAACATGTACTGATTTGAATGAGTGTATTGCTGTTCCTTCTACTAATAAAATGTACTTATGGCACAAGAGACTTGGTCATATTCCTTTTCAATCAATGAAACATATTTCTTCCATTGAATGTGATGTTAACTCTAAATTGCAATTTAGCTGTGACATTTGCCATTATGCTAGACAAACTAGGATACCCTTTCCCTTAAGCACTTTCCATAGTCCATGTATGTTTGATCTCATACACTGTGATGTATGGGGTCCTTATAGGACAGAAACCTATGATGGTTGCTCATCATTTCTTACTGTGGTTGATGATTTTTCAAGAGTTACCTGGACTTTCTTACTTAAATCCAAGACTCAGGTTTGTCACATTCTGCAGTACTTTCTTGCCATGGTTAACAATCAATTCAGAACCAATGTAAAGCATCTAAGGTCTGACAATGGAACTGAGTTTTTCAATAACTCTGTCTCCTCTATGCTGTCCTCTAAAGGTATACATCATCAAAGTACCTGTGTAGACACTCCTCAACAGAATGGGAGAGCTGAGAGAAAACACAGGCATCTTCTTGAACTAGCTAGGGCCCTTAGATTTCAGGCTCATCTTCCCATTAAGTTTTGGGGAGAATGTTTACTTACTGCTACATATCGATCAACAGATTCCCAATCGTTCATTACAAAACTCCCTATGAAACTCTTTTTGGAACTCTTCCTAATTACAATCATCTTAGGACCCTTGGATGTTTGTGTTTTGTTTCATCACCTTCACACAATAGAGACAAATTTCAGCCTAGAGCTCATAAATGTGTTTTCATTGGCTATCCTTTTAACAAAAAGGCTTACAAAGTTTTTAACCTAAACACTAATCAGGTTATTTACAGCAGGGATGTTAAATTTTATGAAACTATATTTCCTTTTAAACAAAATGATCCTTCTGTCTCTACTAATAATTCTGACAATTTGTTTCCTACTGACCTGAGGGATCCTTTATATGAAGATGATGTTCCTGTGCACAACACTGTGGATAGTAAACTTGACAATGTCTCTAATTCTTCTCCTTACTCACCAGAATTAATTGAGACTGTTGAAGCCCCTGAAATCCTTGTCAGACCTAAAAGAACCAGAATGATGCCTGCTAAGTTCAAGGATTATACTGATCTCCCCCCTTCCATTCAAACTAATACTGGTTTTACCAGGCTTTGTTCTACCCCATATCCTATATCTAACTATGATTCTTATGACAATGTGTCATCTCAATACAAAGCTTTTTCTTGTAATATTTCTGATACTGCAGTTCATAAATCCTATAATCAAGCTGTTAAGGATTCCTTGTGGTGTGAGGCTATGGAGTCTGAACTGCAGGCCTTGGAGACTAACAAAACTTGGACTTTACAGTATTTACCTGCTAATAAGAATACTGTAGGATGCAGATGGTTATACAGACTTAAACATAATGCTGATGGTTCAATAGATAAGTATAAAGCCAGACTTGTTGCCAAAGGCTTCTCTCAAATTGAAGGTACAGATTATTTTGAAACTTTTGCTCCTGTTGCTAAAATGACAACTGTAAGAATTTTTCTTGCTATTTCTGCTATTAAACACTGGCATATAACACAAATGGATGTGTCTAATGCCTTTTTACATGGAGATTTACATGAGGAAGTTTTCATGGATCTTCCTCCAGGCTACACTCACAATCTTCCACCATCCAACTCTCCTGTTGTCTGTAAATTGACCAAATCTATCTATGGTTTAAAACAAGCACCCAGACAATGGTTTGACAAATTTTCATCCACTCTTATTCAGTATGGTTTTCAGAGATCACTGAATGATTACACTTTATTCACCTTGTCTTCTGATTTAGGATTTGCTGTGATCTTAGTTTATGTTGATGATTTACTTATTACTGGATCTGATGCTTCCTTAATCACTGCAGTTAAAAATTTCTTACACTCACAGTTTCCTGTCAAAGATTTGGGTACTCCTCAGTATTTTCTTGGTCTTGAAATTGCTAGAAATCACAGTGGCATTTGTCTTCATCAGAGGAAGTACACAATGGATATTCTTCATGATACTGGAATGATCAATGCTAAGCCTGCTAAAACTCCTATTGAGCAGCATCACAAACTTGGATCCAGTTGCAGTCCTCTCTTCTCTAATCCTGCCTCTTACAGAAGACTTGTTGGAAGATTAATTTACTTGACAATCTCTAAGCCTGATATTAGTTATCCTGTTCATGTTCTAAGCCAGTTTATGGCTAATCCTTCTGAAGTTCACTGGCATGCTGCCCTCAGATTAGTAAAATATCTCAAAGGCAGTCCAGGCCAAGGTCTTATGTTCAGTTCCAGTAGTGACTTCAGTCTGCAGGTGTATTGTGATTCTGATTGGGCAGCTTGTCCTCTTACCAGAAGGTCCATAACAGGGTTCTGTGTTTTTTTGGGATCTTCCTAAGTCTCTTGGAAGTGTAAGAAGCAGCCTACTATCAGCAGATCTTCTGTTGAAGCAGAATACAGGAGTATGGCTAATTCTTGTTGTGAAGTCAAGTGGCTGGTGTCTCTTTTGAAGGATTTTCAAGTTGATACTCCTTTACCAGTTTCCCTGTACTGTGACAGCAAATCAGCCCTTCATATAGCTGCTAATCCTGTTTTCCATGAGCGTACTAAACACATAGATTTGGATTGTCATCTGGTTCGTGAAATGATTCATCAAGGTCTTATTTCTACCAAGCATATTGGTACTTCTGATCAAATTGCAGATGTTTTTACAAAGGCTCTGGGATCATCACAGTTTTTCTATTTGATCTCCAAGTTGAGCTTGAAAAATCTTTTTACTCCTCTCAACTTGAGGGGGGATATTGGAGATAGAAACTCAGGGGTAGAATCTGTCAAAGCAGAAACTTCAGATACTTAAGGGTGTCATATGTATTTTTCTTTATTCTCTGGGGTGTAAGGGTTCAAGTTAGATTCCCAGTTAGTTGGTTAGTTATATATATATTCTTCTATTCTGTATTTGTTTGGTGTATCTCAGATTAATATCAAGATCTTCATATTCCTTTGTTCTTCAAGATTCAAACTCTCTTGTTTTTTCACATCTTCCTTTATCATTATCAAATTATAGTCGGGGATAATATAAAGAAATTACAGACCATTAGATTGCTAACAGTTCGAAAAATGTATTTAGCAACAAAAAAATTGATTAGTATATGTGGGTTTTATTTTTATTTTTTACTGAGCAATAAGAAAGTCCCAAAACCTTACAGCCCTAATAGTAAGTAGAATGTTATATCTTCTTTAGCCCTGATTTCAACACTAGATACCCTAGATTACCAACCCTTAAAAGCATAAAGTCGAAACCCTAAACCTGTATTCCTAAACCTTAAATCCAAAAACCATTAAATAGCTTGATTTTCACAGAAAATGATCATCAAGAAAACATTTTCAGAAATTTTTTTTTTTTAGGGAAACAGGGACGGCACCCTGCTAGATTTTATTAATAATCAGAAAAAATATACAAACTTGAGGGGGACAACCAGCCTTGCCCTTATCCATGGGAGGACGGAGGAGCCTTACCTCGAAAAGGAGATACAATGAAGAAAAAAAGAAAAAACTAAACCTATGAGATGCGAACACGAGAGATACCTTGGGCATCGAGGATTATAGTACCACGAATAGCTTGAGGAAGATTATCCATTGAATTGAAAAAGGAATTCACACCAGAATCCATGGCAAGGTTGGCCAGACTGTCAGCCACTGTGTTTGCTTCTCTGAAGCAATGGCGAAAAAAGAAATGGTTCGATTGTTGCATAGTAAGAATTGCACGAATATAATAAAAAGAATGCCAAGGAGGAGAGTGGCCTTTAGCTAGACAACAATAGAGAAAGGCCGAGTCAGTTTCAATAATAGAATTTTGAAATCCTTGATCAACAAGCCAACTGACCCCTTGGAAAAGAGCTCTAATTTCCGCAATAGCATTAGTGCAATCATCATAATAAGAGGAGAAGCTGAAAATAAGCCTACCATTAGAGTCACGAATTACTCCACCACACCCACTTATGCCCGGGTTTCCTCGACTACCCCCATCCGTGTTAAGCTTGACAATACCATTAGGTGGTTTCAACCAAGAAACAGCTTGGATGGTAATCCTCCTAGCGCGACAAACCCTTGGAAAAATACTACCAAGCCAGTTAACTTCAGAGTAATGAGCTGCCTTAAGGATTAAATTTATCTCACTTTGAATTGCAATAACAATCCCATAAGCCGAAGAGTGAGAAGCTTCAAACAAGGCTGTGTTCCGAGCTTTCCATAAGTGACATAATATCACAGAAGGAACAATGGAGGGAAGCAGGCCCGATTGAGACCACCAAAACATGCATAATTGCTGAATTGACGGGACAGTCTTGCACAGGCCAAAGAAAGAACTGAAGTGATTCCAAACAGAAGTAGCAACGGAGCTATCCATGAACACATGAGAAAATGATTCCACTTTGGGATTAGAAGGGCAGCAGCTGCAACGGGATGCTATACTGAAACCTTTCTTGGCAATAGCTTCATCTATAGGGAGACGAAGCTGAAACAGTCTCCACATAAAAATGCAAATATTACTAGGAACGATACGCTGCCAAATGAACTTAGCAGAAGTGAGAGAAGGACCAGCAGATCGAGAGACTGAAGCGGCGGATTTAATGGTGAAATTTCCTTTGGAAGAAACAGTCCAGCAAGGGGAATCCTCAGTTGGCGCAATGGAAATCTTTTGATCAATAATACTGCTGATCGCGCTGGGGAGAAGAGCAGCAGTAGCTCGGGCAGACAGAGAAGAATCATTCTGGAAAAGGTCTCTAGCGATTGATAAAGATGCATCCTCTTTAGATAAAATAGGAAATATGGGTAACCATTTATCGTAACGAATAAAACAGTCTCCTTTGCCAAGAAGCCACAGAATATAAGGCTCCGCAATAGGGCGCGCTCTCAAAAGCCTACTCCAAACATGAGAGCCTTTACCAAGAGCTTCAACCGGATGAGTAGAATGACAATACCGAGCACGCATAAAATCAGTCCAAAGGCTTTTTTGAGTGCGAAACTTCCACCAAAGCTTAACGGAAAAAGCTTTAATAATATCAGAGATAGTAGATATACCAAGGCCACCTTCAGACTTAGGCCTACAACAAGAACTCCATGAAATCCAATGAGCCTTGTTTCTGCCTTCTATACTCCCCCAGAAAAAATTAGCAAAAAGTTTGTCAATGAGCTTAGAAACCGAAACCGGAGGATCAATAGCAGCAAGCAAGTATGATGTCATAGATTGAAGAACATGCTTAATGAGAATTAAGCGACCTGATTGAGTAAGGAAAGATCCCAGCCAAGTACCAATTCAATTTTGCAATTTGGTGACAATAGGATCGAAGTAATGTTTCTTCTTTCTTCCCGTGTAAAGAGAGCACCCCAAGTAAGTAATAGGAAACGTACCAATGCGATAACCCAAAAGGCCAGCCATATAGTTAACCCTGGAGGCATCCAAAGTGGGATGAACATAAAAGCTGCTTTTGGAATCATTCACCAACTGACCTGAAGTCTGGGCATACTTAGATAGCAAGGAAACATGCTTCCGAATGGAGCGAGAGTGTCCATTACAAAATATCACTACATCATCTGCAAAAGCTAAGTGAGATATAATTGGACAGCCACTAGATGTAGAAAAAGCTGTTCTGGGATCCGTCAGGTGAAGATGATTAAGACTACGACTGAACACTTCAGCAGCAATAATGAAGAGGCTCGGGGATATGGGGTCTCCTTGACGAAGACCACGAGACGAAGTGAAGAACCCCGTAGGAGCACCGTTAATAAGAATAGAGAACCAATTTTCTGAAATAATGCGCCAAACCATATCAATGAAGACTTCGTGAAAACCAAATCGGCGAAGCACTTTGATCAAAAAGAGCCAAGACACCCTATCGAAAGCCTTAGCCATGTCAAGTTTGATAACCATGTTAGAACCCGTGACCTTTTTCCGAAGATAACTCATAAGCTCCTGAGCTAGAAGAATATTATCATGGATGTCTCTTCCTTTAGTGAAAGCACTCTGGTTAGGAGAAATTATATGGGGAAGAATTTTAGCAAGGCGAGAAGACAGAAGCTTAGAGATGACCTTGTTGCAGAAGTTACATAAGCTAATAAGGCGAAGATCCTTGAAAGTGATGGGATTATCCACTTTAGGAATGAGAGCAATAAGCGTGCTAGTCCATGATCGAGGCATAGAAAATCCTGAAAAGAATTCCAAAATAGCCTGAAAGAAATCCTCATTAATGATATCCCAACAAGCGGAGTAAAATTTTCCAGAAAAACCATCTGGGCCCGAAGCACTTTCACCACTCAAAGCAAAAATCGTAGACTTAACTTCTTCCATAGACGGAGGGGCAATAAGCTCATTGTTCCAATCAGTGGTCACCAAAGAAGGGATAACATCCAGTAAAGAATCATCTCCAATGCCTTCAGCTGACAATTGAGATTGAAAATGAGTAATACTAGCTTGTTTAATAGCATCTTCAGAGGTAAGAATTGACCCATCCGAGCCTTGAATGGAATGAAGATGAAGCTTACGGCGAGCCTGTTGAACAGAAGCATGAAATAATCTAGTGTTGCCATGGCCTTCCTTCATCCATTTAATACGGGATTTTTGAGCCCAATAAGTTTCTTCACGACGAAGCAAGAGACGGTGGTTGGCTTGTGATTCAAGCAAAGCAGTCCGATTAGAATCTGAAGGATTGAGCTCAAAAAATAATTCATGTTCAAGCACAGTAGCCTCCGCTTCCTTCAAAGAAGAGAAAATATTACCAAAAGTTGCTTTGTTCCAAGTCTTAAGAGCAAACTTTACATTTCTAAGCTTTCCAGAAAAAACTGCGAGGGGGCGACCTGCGATAGGCTGGTTCCAAGCTTCTTGGACAGTATCACGAAAAGACGGATGGCTAGGCCACACATTAAGGAATCGGAAGGAAACCGGAGTGGTACTAGTTGCCCAATCGAAAGAAAGGAGGAGAGGAGAGTGATCCGAGCAAGTGCGAGGCAGATGCAGAACATTTGAAGAAGCAAAATCATCAAGCCATTTAGGATTACCAAGAAGCCTGTCAATACGTTGATGAATAGTGTGAGTGCTTTCTCTTTTATTCCACCAGGTATAAACTGGACCAGAAAACCCAAGATCAATCAATCCAGAAGCCGCCAAACAAGCATGAAAATCCATCGCCCCAGATCGATCCCAACCATTGCCACCAGATTTTTCCGAAGGATGAAGAACAATATTGAAGTCTCCACCAACTATCCAAGGAAGATCTCGAAACTGAGAACCCAAGTCTATTAAGTCTGTCCATAAATGCTTTCGATCATCAGCATCACATTTAGCATAGACACTAGTGAGATAAGCACAGGATGGCCAAGAAAAATGTTGCAGTTGAATAGTGAGATGTTAAGAGGAGCTCTGAACAATTTGACAAGTGTAAGCTGCCTTGAGAAAAATCCAAACCGTGCCATTTGAGTTTTTAAAACCAAATCTGAACTTGAGACGACGAGTTATGAAATCAATTCTGTCAGGATCAATCATTGGCTCAAAAATAGAAATAATAGAGATATTGTGGGATTTAATCAAGTACTTTAACATCGCTATGGATGGGTCATTACCAATACCTCGAATGTTCCAAAATAAAGCTTTAAGCTCCATAAACATTTGTTGAGAGAGACGAACTGGTGGACTTGGCTTTTTGAGATCGAGTAAGCCGATTTGGTTTAGAATTATTCTTGTTGGCCTTCGCCATAACAGGAAAATCAAGAGTTAAGGCATCCACTTGACGCAAGTCTGCTTCTAATTCCTCAATTGTGTCCAAAATAGCAAAGCGATTAGGGGAGAAAGTTCTGTCTTCATCATTTAAATGGCCTTGCAGCAGGTCATCATAAGAACAAGCGTGAACCTCGGCGGATTCATGGGCATTGTGAACAGCTTGAGCAGTTAAAATTGATTTAGCGGCCAAGGCTTCAATGTCAGCACTTTTAGTAATCTCCTCTTGCACCGCGACAGGTTCATGGACATTGTGAGTGACTTGATCAGTTAAAATTGGAGTAATTGCTAAGGCTTCAGTTTCAGCACTGTGAGTGGTAACATTAGCAGCTCCATCAACCAGGTCAATAATATTAGAAGTGCCAACTTTACCCATGCAATTTTTTGACTCAGAACAACCAAGAGTTTCTTTTTCAGAAGAGTCCCTGATATGATTGGCAACATTTGTGTTTTCTGTTCCAGTGGCGCCATCAGTCAGATTTTCATCAACTAAATCCTTGCCTTTGTCACCTTTCTTAGGAGTCCAACGGGTATGAATCTTGGTCTGCAAGTCAGGTTTTGTAGGTTGATCAACAGGAGGAGGGTGCTTGATTTTACAGTTATCTTCGGAGTGACCTTGGCGATTACAATGAGAACAATATCGCGTAAGATTTTCGGCTTCAATAGATTGCCAGAAGCCCTGAATCTGAGACCCACATTCAATCCAAATACGTTTGGGAATCGGCTTAAGGAGATCAACTTCAACACAAATTCTTGCTACGCTAGGACGTGTTAAATTCTTAGTGGCCTGGTCTATCATTAATGGCTTACCAAAAAGATTAGCTATAGCAAACATAGTGGACTTATGAAAAAGGTGAATAGGGAGATTAGGGAGAGAAAACCATACCGGAACTATAGAGCTCTCTATGTCAGGCCGGAAATCCGGAGTCCACTTGAAAACACGCATAGGATATCTACTGAGGTACCATTGATCCTTTATCCAAAGGCGTTGGAAGTCATCATCGTGATGAACTTGGATAAGAATGTGTTTGGCGTCAAGGTGTCCCAGTTTAAAGTCAGCCTTAAGACTGAACGTGTGAAAAGCTTTGCGAGTTATTTCCATGGAGGGTCGGCCATGAGAGAACTTACCAATTAATGTGTGTTTGAAAGGTTGTGAAAGGGTTTGCACTATGTCATCCGAAAGTTTCAAAGCAGGTTCGCCCTTATGAGAAGCGGGATGTATAATGAGGGAGGAAGGTTGTGTTTGTGAGGATGAGGAGAGAACTTTAGCAAAAGACTTTGGAGGAGGTGGAGCATTAGGCGGGTTTGACACAGCCGCCATGGAAGGCCTAGGACAGAACCCTAGGGTTTCAGCGTGGAGAGAGAAATTTTAGAGAGAGAAATATTTTACTCTTTACTGGGAAATTCTTTGCAATAATAACTTCTCTTGCCTATTCAATGGATGTATTTTCGACAATTAGCGCAATTTCAGCAATGCCGACAATTAGCTCATGTGGAGTGATTGTCCCATAAATTGAGCAAAATAGTTAAACAATTAAATGGATGTATTTTCGAGTTCAAAACTAATTGGGCTTGCCACATGAGCTTTATCGTCTCTTTCACTTTCTTTATTGTCCTCCTTGAAAGAATTACATTAGCAATAAAATTGTAAATTTCTACTTGGCTTGAGAACTTTTGCCTCTATTATCTCTTTCACTTTCTCTATTGTTCTCCTTTAAAGAATGCCATTAGCAATAAAATAAATAAATCTCTTTCTTGGCTTCTACACTTGAGCCTCTATCATCTCTTACACTTTCTCTATTATCCTCCATGAAAGATTGTTATCAGCCATAAAATTGTAAATCTCTACAATTGGCTTTGGCATAACCTTCCTGGCGTCGATCTTTAGTCACTCTTAGGATCTCAGCACTACTATCTTTCCCAAAAGTTATTGTTGTTAGGAAGGGGCAACCAATTTCTTTTAAATCAAGTAGCGCGCTCGAGCTTGCTTGATCATCCACACAGTCCCCTACAATCTTCCCCCAACAAGTGTCGGGCGCATTATTGTCCACACAATCCCTTGTAGCGCCGCATAGTCCAGTACTAGAGTTGGCAATGGACTGGGCTGGGCCGGCCCAGTGCAAGCCCACCGGGCCAATACTTAATATCGGGCCGGGCTGGGTCGGCCCCAATTTTACTAGGGCCGAAGAAAAGTAAAGCCCAGCTCAACCCATCAAAGCCCATTGGGCCATCGGGCCAAAAAGCCCTTGTTGGAAAAATAAATAAACTAAAAGGAACAATGATGATGCCAATTGCTAAATTAAATTCTAAGTTACTTACTAAATAAAAGCAATAATATGATTTATTGTTTGTCCTAACTGCTAACTACTAAAGGTAAAATAATGATATCACCGTATCAAACATTAATTAAAATGGAAATAAATATGATACTATAATGGTTTAGTGCTTTAATTATTTAAGAAGTTAACTTTATTGGTCAGTTAAACCAATAATTAAACAATAAAGCAATAATCAAATTGGAACATGTTGCTTCAATGTCTGAGATTGCATTACAGCATGTATAAATTATAATATCAAAGAATAAAACTAACTTAGCTTTAAAATAGAATGATCTTTAATTATTGCTTTAATTATTTAAGAAGTTAGAATTATTTTTTGAATGAAAATAAATAAATAATAATAAAATAGTGCTGGTCGGGCCTAGCCCAAAAGCCCCGGGCTTTTTTGATGCAAGCCCAATTGAACCGTCGGGCCTAATGGACCGGGCCAAAAAGACCCGCATTTTTTTGGGCCTCCAAAAATTAAATTTTAGCCCATGCAAACATCGGGCTGATTGGGCCGGCTGTTAGGAATATGCCTGTAAATCAGCTGATATATATGTATGCATATTCCAACACAGTGATTTGCTTGTTCCCATTACAACGCATGTTTCACAAGTGGCTAAAAGGGCTGCGTACCGGTTAGTGTGGCAGCTTGTTGAAACAATGCATAGGTCATTAGACTAGGAAGTCTTTGTACATATCCGAGTCTTTGTCCTACCAGAATGATGACAAACTTTCATATGAATCAAGCTCTTCAATTGCCAGCTGACGTGTTCATCGGCAGATGTCTCACTAGCAGACATTTCCCTTCAGCTATGACTGCCTAAATAGCCATCTCTACATCAGCAGTTCTTTATCGGCAGATTCTCGTATCCGCCAAAGCACTTCATCAGAGCAACTGCAGAGAAGCTATTTATTCAAGAGGAACATCGTGACCATCAGCGGTTTCTACATCAGCAGTTCTATAATGGCAGATCTCAGAATCGGCCAAATCCCTCATCAGAACAAACTGCCGAGAAACTGTAAGATCACGAGATACATCGGTCGTTACTTAACGCACTTCAAGCCAAAATAGATCCGTTACAAGATCTGTCTGACAAATCCAAGATACGCATCGATGTCTGCGCCTTCACGTTTATCCAATGGACATTTCCTCTTCTGTACAGTGTTTGCGGTCTTCAAAGCTTCATTTCCAGAAAAGGCCAAGCACTGGACGCTGCACTACAGTCAAAGCAATGATACGTCCACATCAATCAGCTGCATCCAGGCCAAGCTCGACACGTCCAACTCTGCCCAGCCTGTGTCACGGACCATCTTCAAGACTTAAACCTAACTGAAGGTCTTTGCCCAACAAATCCAAAGATGTACTCTGCTACATTATGAGACTCAGATCACCAACGGGCATAAACCTATTCAATACACCAACGGTCACTTCTTCTTCTCCAGCTATATAAGAAGACTCTCATCCTCATTTCAAAAAAGCACAAGAGGGAGAGCACAAGCACTAGAACACACAAACTGTGTATGCTTATGCTTGAGAAAGGTTGTGGTATTGATCTTCATTTCTTCAATCCAGAACCACTCCTTTAGAGTGAGAAATCACAAGTGTAAAAACAAACACTTTGTGAGAGAGAGAGAAGAAAATCCAAAAGGCGAGAAGCTCGCTTGATCAACAACCTTGTTGTTGATTTGAGTTCTTCTTCCTTCGAAGAACTCGGTCTCTTCGATGGCCTCAACTCCATCATCCAGTAAAGAGACCAAGTATCTTACAGATCGTTGAAGCCAGATCAAGCTTGAAGATGTCCGATGAAGAGCCAGAACTTACATGTCCAGATTGCATTCATATCGGCAGACTTATACTACATTATAAGCTGTGCCGATTGTGCAATAAGTTGTCATCATTTTTGGTCGAGTGCTTAGCACTCAGTTGTTCAAATACTTGCTATTTGAACAACTCCTAATATTCTCTTCTCACATCACTCTAACACTAGCACTTTCCTTCACAAACCTCCAAGGTTGTTAGGAACTGCTAGGATTAGAGTTCTTATATGAGTCTTCGGGGTATTCCATTTCACTTTCCTTCTTCCCCCCGGAGAGATTGCTAGGATAGAGAGTCTAGGTTGATGTACTAAGCATGTCTGCCTTTGAGCAAACCTCTGCTGAATTTTAATATAATATATATTTGTTACATTCAGCCTTGATTTCTCTTTCTTGTATAATTTGTCTTATCATGTGCAATCTGTTTAAGGAAAGTAAATGATGCATCTAATACAGATTATAGTCAACTGTTAAGTTCTCTTTCATATCAAATCTTTGCAGTTACTTTAATCTAAATTGTCAAACTTATGCTGTTTATTCTTCCGCTGCCAAATCTTATTCTCATCAGCTAAGTTCAACATATATCTTCCAACTGCATGTTTCATATCTGCTGATTCTAGATGTCCATGATCTGCATCTGCTGATCTAAGATGTCCGATCACTCTATCTTCAACTAATCAGTCAGAATGAGGAAGATGACCTATGTGTAGTAATCATTTCATCTACTCTTCAAGTTAAATGTTAAAATTGGATGAAATTTTTATTGCACAAAGTATAGGCTATTCACCCCCTCTAGCCTATACACTGAGCAACCCTCGGACCTAACACCGGCCCATTGGGCTGGGCTAATTTTGCCAGCTCTATCCAGCACTGCGAAAGGTCCTCACCCCTAACAAGTATATTATGCTGGGCACACGGATCGAACTCAGGACCTCCTTTGATACCAGTTCATAGGATCTTAGCGCTACCATCTTTCCCAAAAGCAATAGTTTATTAGGAAGGCCTATGCAATTTCCTTTATACCAAGTAGCGCACCCGAGCTTGCAGGATCATCCACAAAGACCCCAACAGTTAACATTCTTGTTCTCTTTGTTTTGTCGTTTCAACATAACATCTAGCTCAGTAAGGCCAGATTTGCTCTTAATATTGGCCGGTGATCTAAGTCACAATAGGAGTCTTGATGCGGATCCATCATACCTATTTAATCCATAAAAAAAAATGTAAAAGTCAACTAAAAAATCTTGAAATAATACCAAAACAATCTTAACAAAAGCCCGTAACGTTTCCCTAAAACAACAATTGCAGAGTATAGTTTATATTAACCATGCAAATCTGTTTTTTCATGAAAAGAAATTGTGTACTCTGATAACATAACAAGTTTTTACAGAATTAAGAAATCTCAAGCTATAGAAAAATTGAATTTGAAGTCATAACATCCGTTTCATATATATTATACAATGAAGGTAGTAGTCATTGAGAATAGACAAACAAATAATTGATCAATAATATTATATATATATATATATATATATATATATATATATAAAGAAAAGTCGTATGCCAGAAAACAAGTAACGGAAAGGGTTAATGGCTCTTTAGTACCTTGCAGTTTGTCTTGAATTGCATTTATGGGACACAGTTCCAACTTTTTCACTAAATGGTTTATCTTGAGTTCCGTTTACAGTGTAATCAAATGATAAAAGGGAATTCCCATCCAAAAGTGGACGAAAGTAGCCATGAGTCATCACTGTGAACTCTTTAATGTCTTTTTGGTCATTTCGCAAATGCACATGGCTTGATGTCAAGCCACTAGTGAACTAGTCTAGGTTACATTTTAGGATAACCAAGCTTGTGCCCTTGCATAAAGACAAATAAAATTATTAAAAAGTGCACAGCTGACTGTCCATTTCGGATAGAAATACTTTTTAGGCATTCGATTGCACCGAAAATGGAACTATAGACCCCTTATTGCAAAAATTGAGACCTTGAACTAATTGCAATTGTGATCAAACTACAGAGTACTAAAGAGCAAGTATCCATGTAAGAATAATGATCTAAGCACATAAGTCTCAAACTAATATAGGTTAAAGATGTGATGGCTCTGACAAACTAAGTCTATGTCTAGAAGAGATCCGGTAGGAAAAAGTTCGATGTTCATGAAATGTTGACCTCAGCACATGGTAAAAAGATAGTATCAATCGATAAAAATGTCGGGATAATGTTTAGTATTTATCTTAATTGGACTCAGTTTCAAGAAGTACACAAAAAACACTACTTGCAATTGCCAAAGACCTAAGAGAAAATATCTTTTCATTTTTGGCTTAGCCAAAGAAGTTTCTCTCCAGTTTTCATTTCTCAATTTCGGAAGCTTTTTGGAGATAAGTAAATGAATAAATCATATCCAAGACAAAATATTTTAAAAAAAAAAAAAGAATCAAATTTGATTGAAAGTGAGTTGGGAAAAGAAAACACTAAAACTACACGCTAAAAACAAAAAGGAAAGAAGAATAAGGAGAAAGTCAAAGGTGGAGAGGAACGGATCCCTTGGGATCTGATAAAATTCCTTCACGACGTTGATGGCTTGAACTAGATCCAAGCTCCTTATAACAAGATCATATCATATATATTTGGCAGAAATCTGGAAGTAACATTGATTGAGGCAACGGGATTCTATCATCTACCATAAAAGAAGCATAAGAGCTCTAAGCGCACATCATCGTAATCTCGAGCTCAAATCGATGTCGATTGAGCTTTCATGAAGAACCCAACATTTGGTTACCTTAATTTATCAATTTTCTATGAGTCTCAACTGAGTTAACAGCGATCCAAGATCCAATCGACTTCAATTTTGTTTTAAATTCAAGAAGGGCTATTCTAAAAAAAAATCAATAAAAGTACAATAGATCTAGATGAACATCTAAATAATCTTCCAAGAACAAGAACAAATCAGCAAACATGAATAAATTGATGGATTAAAATATAATAATAAAGATCACATTTGAAAAATAAATAAGTTTCATATACTCGCTCCTCGGATTCGAAGCTGAGTGATTAAACGCCATTTTCATCTTACAAATATTTGAAATTATGCAGCAGCCAAGAAGAAGATAACATTGATAGATTGTGAAAAGAAACTTTTGACAAAAAAAGTGTACCCATTGAGTCCCTCATATAGTCGTAGTTGGCGTTAATTCCAAAGTTGACGCAAGAATCTTTAGTGACATTCAAACCAGTCGCATTAGTAATGTTTATAGGGCCTTGGTTCCAAAGAAGGTAAAACTATTACAGCCTCCGTCCAATAAATAAAAAATCATGCTATTTTTTATTTTTATTTTCTTCAAAAAAAAATAGTCTCATTTCTTAGTTTTAACCGATAAACTAACATCTTTGTCTAAAAGAATTTGTTTCTTTTTAAAATTATGATGTATTTATCACACAAAAAAAGTTTTGACGTTAGTGAAAACTATAAAAATATATAGAAGAAAAGGTAAAAAGTTCGACTTGTCAAATGAGACTTATTTTTTAGACGATGGGAGGAATTGATTACACTATATGTCATTCCTAACAGTAGTTGAGCCGTTACTGTCGAGGATTTAAAAACCGTGTTTGGTTCATAAAATTACAGTTGACATAATTAGGACTTGTACTTTTTTCTTCTTGCAAGTAAGTTGTCTAAAATGTAAAAGGCAAAATCCATATTTGGGTCACCCAACAATCCACAAAGTTGCAATCCGACCACCACAACTTCAAAAACATTATTCTTGCCATTGTACTATCATTTTCTTGCAAGCGATCCAATTTTTTGTATGGATGTTAGTTCAATCGTTAACTCTACTTGAAATACCCATTTTACTCATGTCTTTTTTATCTTCATCTTCCCCAATTAAGAAAAAACAAACCCTAACCCTAAATTAATGGTATTTTCACTTGCTTCCCCAAATTTTAACTTAACAATCCATAAATTCCACAAAGAATTACGAACAATATGCAATGTATTACACAGGTTATACTGAAATCAAGGGTGAAGCGTGGTGAAGAAAAATTACCCCCAAATTGCAAGCCCTAAGGGTTGCAATTCAATGGGCAGAGAAGAAAGATCAGACGGATTGGGCAATTAAGAATACATGACTACTGG
The DNA here is from genome assembly GCA_016624345.1 of Platycodon grandiflorus. Lineage (NCBI taxonomy): Eukaryota > Viridiplantae > Streptophyta > Magnoliopsida > Asterales > Campanulaceae > Platycodon > Platycodon grandiflorus. Next base: position 39,952,946 of record CM028365.1, read on the forward strand.
AATCAGTACGGTGCGAGAATTCACGTTTCTGCGTTGATTGATAATGACGACCATTAACGAACGGAGCAGTGTTCGCTGGTGCAAGAGAAGGTGATAGGAAAAGACGGAGGGAGGGTTCGCCCTTGAGGAAGATGAACAAAGGGAGCTGCTTTGTTCGTGATAATGGAAGAAACAAAGGAGCACAATGAGGAGAGATTGTCGGCGTTGCTGAAGGAGGTCGGAGTCGGACGAAGCAAGAGATAAAGATAGACGAGGTAGATGGCTGCTTGAGATGAAGATACTGGCTAGGAGGGATGTCACCAGCGCAAGGGAAGACAATCGGAGATGATGGCGACGAGTATTAAAGTTTATACTTCTTCCAAATTAAAAGGTATCATGAGATTGGGGGTGGAAAATCAATTATAGTCAGGGATAATATAAAGAAATTAAAGACCATTAGATTGCTAACAGTTTGAAAATTTTATTTAGCAACAAAAAAATTGATTAGTATATGTGGGTTTTATTTTTATTTTCTTACTGAACAATAAGAAAGTCCCAAAACCTTACATCCCTAATGGTAAGTAGAATGTTATATCTTCTTTAACCCTGATTTGAACACTAGATACCCTAGATTACCAACCCTTAAAAGCATAAAGTCCAAACCCCAAACCTGTATTCCTAAACCTTAAATCCAAAAACCATAAAATAGCTTGATTTTCACAGAAAATGATCATCAAGAAAACATTTTTGGAAATTATTTTTCAGAAATTATTTTCCATGAACCACGCAAAAGAGTTAAACAATTAAATGAATGCATTTTCGAGTTCAAAACTAATTGGGCTTGCCACATGATCCTCTATCGTCTCTTACATTTTCTTTATTGTCCTCCTTGAAATAATTACATTAGCAATAAAATTGTAAATCTCTACTTGGCTAGACAACTTTAGCCTCTATTATCTCTTTCTTTTGTCTATTGTTCTCCTTGAAAGAATGCTACTAGCAATAAAATCCTAAATCTCTACTTGGCTTCGACACTTGAGCCTCTATCATCTCTTTCAGTTTTTCTATTGTCCACCTTGAAAGATTGTCATTAGCCATAAAAATGTAAATCTCTACTTGGCTTCGGCATAACCTTCCTGTCATCTTCTTCGGTCACTCTTAGGATCTCAGCACTACCATCTTTCCCAAAAGTTATAGCTATTAGGAAGGCGCAACCAATTTTCTTTAAACCAAGTAGCGCGCCCGAGCTTGCTGGGTCATCCACATAGTCCCCAACAAGTGTCGGGTGCATTATTGTCAGTCGTTAACTTTACATGAAATACCCATTTTACCCATGGCTTCGTCATCTTCATCTTTTCCAATTAAGAAAAAATAAACCCTAACCCTAAATTCATGTTATTTTCACATGCTTCCCCAAATTTGAACTCAACAATCCAGAAATCCACCAAGAATTACCAATAATATACAATGTATTCACAGGTTATGAAATCAAGGGTGAAGCTTGGTGAAGAAAAATTACCCCCAAATTTTAAGCCCTAAGGGTTGCAATTCAATCTGTAGAGAAGAAAGATCAGACGAATTGGGCAATTGAGAATGCATGACTACTGAAATCAGCACGGTGCGAGCATGCACGTTTCTGCGTTGATTGAAGACGAAGACCATTAATGAACGGAGCAGCGGTCGCCGGTGCAAGAGAAGGTGATAATATGAAAGGACGAAGTGAGGGTTCGCCCTTGAGGAAGACGAACGAAGGGAGCTGCTTTGTTCACGATGATGGCGGTGGCAAGGGAGTAGAATGAGTATAGATTGTCGGCGCTTCTGAAAAAGGTCAGAGTCGAACAAAGCAAGAGATAGAGATGGGCGGGGTAGATAGCGGCTGGAGATGAAGATACTGGCTCGGAGGGATGTCACTGGTGCAAGGGAAGATGATCTGAGATGATGGCAGCGAGGAAAGGCAAGCTGCGAGGGGAGCATGGGCTACTGCAGCGAGTTTCTGTGTGTGTGAGAGAGAGATTTATTGGGGCTTGGTTGCTGCTCTGCAGATATTATCATGAATTTAGGGTTAGAGTTTGTTTTTTCTTAATTGGGGAAGCTGGAGATGAAGAAGACATGAGTATTTCATGTAAAGTTAACGGCTGAACTAACGTATATCCAAAAAAATGGGCTCGCTTGCAAGAAAACGATAGTACAGTGACAAGAATAACATTTTTGAAGTTGTGGTGGCCGGATTGCAACTTTGTGGATAGTTGGGTGGCCCAAATATGTGTTTTGCCAGTGTAAAAATAAGTTGTAGGCGTATGAGTCACTACTCCGGTAGAAAAGTTCAACTTCTTAGAAATTTGGTCCAACTTCTCAACTTCTGAGGAGTTACATAATTGTATATTTTTTTTAAAAAAAATAATAATGAAAAAAAAAAGTTCCATTTGAGAAGTATGTATGCAAGTTTTAAATAACGTATTATCCTTTAATATTTTTAACTTATCATAATTTAATTATTGTATAAACCACATAATACCATTAATTCATTCAAAACATCTTTTTGCTCAGTCTCCAAGAAAATCATATGATGAATGTTTTCAGTGAGACAAAGTTAAAGAGTATCTGTGCTAGGTACTTAATAATTAGATTTGGTTTTGAGTTGTTTTAGTGTGATTTTCGACACTATTATTTATAGTATTTTATTTGAATAAATTTTGTACTAAAATATTTTTCCGTGGTGAACTTTGTAGAAAAAATACTTGATACATTACTATTAAATTTACTTTATAAATAATATTGTTTGACTGTTAAATATTTTTTCCTTGACCAAATTAAAACTGCATAATCAATTGTGGTCTAGTATTTTAATTATATATTTACAATTTGATAACTTGGATAAATGGTAATTATGTATTAACAATTTGATAATTTAGATAAATGTATGCATTCCTACCGTTCAACCCAAAAAGTCTACATTTGAAAAATCTAATAATTAAGGAATAAATAAGTGATATTAGAGTTAGTCATAATTAAAAAAATATTTGAGCATAGTCAAGATGTTTATAGCATATATGAACGGTAAAGTTGAAAAGTTTATGGAGATTGTAGACATATTTTTTAAAGTATACACTTTAAATAAAACATCACAAAATAAAATAGTAGATTCTTTGTCTGGAATAGAGTGAGTATTAATAGTCATACCATAGCTAGAAGTGTAATAGAGTTATTTTTTTACCAAAACCTTCTAAGTCACTTTTTATCAGTCCATAAGGGGTGACCCAGTGGTAGTGTTGGGGCTTCACAAAGTGTGAGGTCTCAGGTTCGATCTCTTCCTATGCCCCCTTAGGACATCAAAAAAAAAAACAACATCAACAACAACACAACAACTTTTTATCATAGACTGAAGTTATAAAAGTGAATTTTGATAAGGATCTTGTTAACTTAGGCCATAGGGCATATGTTAAGAAAAATTTATCATGGTAGTTATTGATGAAAATTTGTGAAAGTAGTCATTAATTAGGTAGTTAATAGGGTGGTTAGTGTGAAATTAGTATACTTAACGAGAAAGTAAGCACTAAGAGCATCACCAATGCAACCGTATATTTGATCTGACATGGTTGTAGGTAATTAACACCCTCAATCACGTTTGACATTTTTTCTCTCTTCTTTCACATTCAATTAGAAGAGACCTCTCCAATGCAAATGTGAATTTGATCACATATAGTATGGGTCCCACAACGAAAGAGAAGAGAGAGATGCTATCTAGTTATTTTTTAATTTAAAAAATAATGACTAGGATGTTTCCCACACCCTCAACTAGAATGTGAAAAATCCACATTATCATCCACAATGTGAAAAAAATTCGTTGTCATGTCATATTCACAAGCCTTCTTCACATTTGCATTGAAAATGTTTTTTTTTTCCAAAAAAAATGTCAATTCTAGGTGTCACATTTTTTTCCGAATTCACATTAGCATTGGAGATGCTCTAACTATCCTAATAAATGCTCTTTATCATATGCACCAAGGGCACAAGTTAAGAAAACTCTTTTGATAAAGGAAAGTGTGGCCAGATAAAAAGCATTTTTATTGGCGAACTTATGAATTAAACAAAATTATTAAGTGAGTGATTCTTCATAAAGGAAATATTGTTGCAAAATTTTTGAGATATTCTGGCAAATGTAGGTAGTTTTCATTGACAACAATTGGCATTTGAAAACGCGAAAGACAATTCAAACCCAATCAATAAAGGAAATATTTCTCTAAAAATGAGTAGACGTTGTAAACTTCCCTAGAATTAGAGAAATTGATCATTCCCCATTGTTAAAATCCAGAACTTGGAGAACACATTAATATTTCCTATAGGAATTAAGAAGAGGGTTCATCATCATCATATATATATATATATATATATGTATATATGTACATATATATATATATACATATATACATATATGTATATATATGTATATATATGTATACATATATACATATATACATATATGTATATATGTATATATATGTATGATGAAGTTAATCTAACACTTTATTGTATGTATTTGTTAAAATATGTATAAAATGACTAATTAACATATTTATATATATGTATATATGTATATATATGTATGATGAAGTTAATCTAACACTTTATTGTATGTATTTGTTAAAATATGTATAAAATGACTAATTAACATATATATATATATATATATATATATATATATATAGTAATAAATCAAATTTTGTAAACTTTTGTATTAACATACAAAACAAAAGCATTCTAAAAAAATTAGAGATCCAACCCTAAACAACAGTATCTCAAAATTATCTACCATTCTTTTTCTTTTTCTTTTTTTCAACCAAAATCTAGAGAGAGAGAGAGAGAGAGAGAGAGAGAGAGAGAGAGAGAGAGAGAGAGAGAGAGTCACAAAGACTTAGTTCCAACGAGACTCTCACACTCACTTAAGTTGCATTCAAATTCTTATATATGACTTACACACATGAACAGGATTACATACATGAATAGATTACATGTAGGAATTTCCCGTGATTAATGAAATTACCGTAATACCCGAAACGTGATTGTTTTGTTTTTGGAATTGGAATCATTTCCTATTTTAAAAGGAAATTCTAGTTGCCCATTTTACAGCACAATTCAAACAGACTAACTTGGCAAGATTCAACGTGAGAAAATCATGCTATCACTGCGGCTTTCACGTCCGAGAAGTCTGTGATGGGCAGAGCTCTATAAGAGGGACATATTGCTCACTGTTTTTGGTCACCAAACCTGCTCTTACCCTTAGATAACTTGCACCATCGCCATTGGAGAGAGCAAAGATTCAAAAAACCAAGATAGACGACAAATATCGTTGCCGCGGATCCATCTTGCCTAGCAATGGCTGGAGGTACATGTTTTGATTATAAAACGCTTTCGCTTTTATTTCTTACATGTTCATCATGATCGCAGAACATGATTAAGTTAGGATTAAAATCTAACATTTGGTATTAGAGTCGTCGTGTTTACCTCTGCCTTGCTACTCTGTTTTGTTCTGTTTTTGGCTATGCGCATTCAAGTTTGTGTTTTTGAATTTTGATGAAATCTGGAAACAAAAAATCATTAAGAGAAAAGATTTCAAGCATGTATATGGCCTGTAACCTTCTCAAATCTTGCTTATTTTGAACTGATGATGGAAATTAATTCTTGTTCAAACTTGTAAGTTTTTTTTTTTTTTTTAAGAACTATTTGATTTATTGGGTTTTGATTTTTCGTGTTCTTTGATGAAATTGAGGTTAGAAATCATAAAGTAATAGATTTTCTAACATTTTTGTAACTAAAAACATGAAGTTTTGTACTTAAAACACTAGTATTTTGTCGGGTTTTGCGTTGGGTCGAAACTAGGTCAAAACGACCTGGCTGAAGGTTGAACACGACCTTTAAGAAAAATAAATAAAAAAATTTGTTCAACATTTGCAAAGACTCAAACATGAGTGTAGTGGTTCTGATCGAAATGAATTTCCTCTTAGGCTGTCTAATTTTTGTTGATAAAGAGCAATGTTTTTATATAGTAAAAGAATGTAGTTAGTAAGAATTGAACCTGGGGCTGTATGTATAATACTTAGTAACTTTGTTGCAGCATAATTTATTAATATTGCAGTTTCCAGATTGGCTTATTATCAAATAGATTGATTTTATGAATATACTTACATAATTTTGACATTGATTATTGATGTAAATTGATTGGGAATTAATTGCAACTTGTTCAAATTATTTATTTATGCCATTTGTATGTATAAATTTGTGGGGTATTATGCATACAAAATTTGGATTAAAATAATTAGGTACATATTGGGATTAATTCTTAAGAGCTCATTATAGATTTTTCCTTTATGAGATATAGCTTATGGTTTCATGCAATAGTATGAGCTAGAAGATGTAATGTTATGTGATTCATATAACTTTGATTAATTAAGGAATGGCCACAACATCCTTAATGGATTAAAATTGTATATTAAGTATTGAAGATTTCATGTGGAAAATAACATTATTTTTTATTATTGAAATGTAATAAATCTTATCCCACAGGAATTTTTATTTTGTTTTACGTGATTGATTAGGATGAAATATCAAATTATATCTTCTAATTTACCCACAGGGATTAGAGAAAGGGAACATAATTTGATAGTTTCATCATAAGGTTGAAATGGATCTAAATGAATTATAACTTTTGCCCATAGACAAGTTGTATGTCACTAGATTCATTTTGTGAAATGATGCAACATGTTATATGTTTTTTATTTGCTTCAAATTTATAATCAATATGAGCATACTTGTTTAAATAATGCATCAATTCAACCTGTTATAACTACTCTGATATAAAATGTGATGTTCCCAAGCTCAATGGGGATAACTATAAGGTTTGGAAGGAAAGAATCCTCCTTCAATTGGGATGGATGGACATTGAATATATCATCAGGAAAGATCATGAACCCCCTGCCATAACTGAAAACAACACTCCCGATCAAGTTGATCTTTATGAGAAGTGGGAGCGATCTAATCGTCTTTTTGTTATGTTCATAAAAACCAACATATCTGCTAGGATTAGGGGTTCTGTCGAGCAATTTGAAAATGTCTGTGAAGGCAATAGATGATCAAGACATTAGGAAAATGCGTTACCTAGCACCTTGATATATAATGAAGTTCTCATCCTTAAAGCTTAATGAAATTAGAGGAGTGTGTGAGCATATCATACGCATGAGGGACATAGCGGCTCAGCTGAAAACACTAGAAGTTGAGATGTCAAAATATTTCATGGTTCACTTTATTTTGTGCACTCTACCTCCGCAGTATGGTCCCTTTAAGATCTCCTACAACACACATAAGGACAAATGGTCTATTAAGGAGTTGATGACCATGTGTGTTCAGAAAGAGGGAAGGTTGGCTATGGAGGAGGGTGAGAAAGTGAATTTGGTAACTACATCAGGAAAGAAAAGGCCAAATCATGCTAAGGTAAAAGGGAAATGACAAAATTCCTCCGTAGAAGGATATTAAAAAAGAGGGGAAAGATGGGAAATGCTTCTTTTGCAAGGAGAAATTGCACAAAAAGATGAATTTCTCTATGTACATGAGTTGGCTTGATAAGAAAGGTACTCAACTTTCATTTGTTTGTTATGAATCCAATATGGTTAATGTTATTTATAACACATGGTAGATTGATTCTGATTTTACAATACATGTTACCAATTCCTTGCAGGGCTTGCAAGACCTGTGGAAGCCAATGGGAAGTGAGCAAAACATCTACTCTCGAAATAAGATGCCCTCACATGAGGAGGAAATAGGAATGTGCAAATTAGTATTGAGTTGTGGTTTTGATTTGAATTTGGAAAAGACATTTTATATTCCTAATTTTGCTAGGAATTTGATTTCTGTTTCTAGACTCGTATATGTTGGTTATTCTTTTAATTTTTCAAACTCTAGTTTTAGCTTATCAAATAAAACTGGTTTTGTAGGGTATGGTACTATGTCTGACAATTTTTATCATCTATATTTACAAAATGATGAATATTATACTACTATGTACGTTCTTGAAATTGTTGGTATTAAGTGTTGTGTTGTGAATAAAGAATCCTCTAACTTGTGCCATCAAAGATTGGAACACATCTCCATTAGTAGAATCAAAATATTGGTTAATGATGGGGTACGAGCTCTAGATTTTTCCGATTTTGAGACTTGTGTAGGATGCATTAAGGGAAAGCAGGCTAACAAGTCAAAGAACGGTGCCAGGAGGAGTTTTGAAATATTGGAAATAATTCATACAGATATTTGTAGTCCAGATATGGATGCATACCGTAATAAGTACTTCATCTTCTTCATAGACGATTACTCACGATACATGTATCTCTACTTTCTTAACAATAAAGACAACACTAAATGCTTTTATGGTCTTTAAAGCTAAGGTAGAGAAACAATACGGAAAGCAAATTATGATCGTGAGGTTTGATAGAGGTGGAGAGCATTACGGTAGATACACAGAAAATGGACAAGCTCCTGGTCCATTTGCAAAGTTTCTTGAAGAACATGGGATTCTTGCCTAGTACACTTTCCCGGGTTTTGCATATCAGAATGGTGTGGCTGAAAGAAGAAATCGAACCTTGATAGACATGGTGAGAAGTACGAGGAGTAACACGAAACTCCTTGAATCCCATGTGGACTAAAGCTCTAAAGATGGCTGCATATATATTAAACCAAGTTCCAACCAATTAAGGCTGTCTTAAAGACACCCTTTGAGTTATTCAAAGGTTGGAAAATAAGTTTAACGTATATACGTGTTTGGGGATGCCCGTCTGAAGTAAGAATTTACAACCCACAAGAAAAGAAGCTAAACCCAAGGACCATTAGTGGGTATTTCATCAGATATGCTGAAAGGTCCAAAGGGTATAGATTCTACTGTCCATCTCATAGTACTAGGATTGTGGAATCAAGAAATGCAAAAAAAATTAAGAATGACTTAATCAGTGGGAGTGGTCAATTTCAGAGCATTGTTACTAAAAAACATAAAGATCAACCTTCTGGTTCAAGTGGTAGATTGATTGTCATTCACACCCCTCAAGTTCAACCGGGTGTTAGACAAACAACTACTAAAGTTGCACAAGCTACTGATATCGATCAAGTAGATGTAAATGAGGAACCACAAGAATTTATTGAAAAACCAGTTGAACAACAAGTTCCTCAAGAAGATAATAATACAACATTAAGGAGATCTACTAGAATAAGAAAATCAGCAATTCTTTGTGATTATGAAGTGTATCTACAAGAATTGAACTATAACATTGGAGCAGAGAATGATCCTACAACGTTTTCAGAGGCCATGAGTTCTAAGGAATCGGACTTGTGGTACAATGCCAGGAAAGATGAGATGGACTCTATGGCATCTAACTGAGTCTGGAATCTCGTTGAGTTGCCTAAAGTATAAAAGTCATTGGATGCAAATGGGTCCTTAAGACAAAGAAAGACTCACAAGGAAACATCGAGAGACATAAGGCAAGACTCATTGCCAAAGGGTTCACTAAAAGGGAAAGAATCGACTACACAAAGACGACATTTTCTCCTATATCCAAGAAAAATTCTCTTTGAGTGATTTTGGCATTGGTAGCTCATTTTGACCTAGAGCCACATCAAATGGATATGAAAACGGCATTCATTAATGGTGATTTAGAGGAAACAACCTAAAGGATCATCCTTACCAAAAACCTTTGATGCCGCTCTTTCTTTTTCTTCTCCCCAAAACCCTACTTTTCCTTTTTATCACCACCCTCATCTTACAAAGGTGAGCCCACCCTCAAACTCACTCCCGATATCATTGCCACCCTTGCTAAGCCCTTTCATCACGCTTTGATTGGAAATTTTTCACATAGTAGGCCTTCTATGAAAGACACAAGAAAATCATTCCACACTTTTGAGCTAAAAGCTACGTTTAGGGTTGGGTATCTTGATGTGAAACATGTTCTACAGTGCGACCAGGGGACATCCCAGGTCGACCGCATTAGTATCGAGCGACCTGGACACATACCAGGCCGACCTCGACTACATTAACATCGAGCGACCTGGGTACATACCAGGCCGACCTCGATGTAACCCCTCTCAGCTCGACAAACAGAGTCCTTTACGGAATCACCTCTCGTCTGGGAAGAGTCCTGCTATAACTCTATACATCTCAGTCCTAAGCAGACAAGGTAACGTAATCCGAAAGACGTGGGAATTGACCATATTTCTCCCACTCCAAAACCGATAAGGATTATGGCTTACCTCCATATAAATAGCACCATCAACAGGCCTCATAAGGTACATGCAAATTACTTGCTTACTATATACTCTCTTAGCTTTACCTCTCCATCGAAGTATTGCTAATTCTCACGCCTGAGGGTTATCGCTGGGACAACCCAACCCCCTTTACGGTGTTCATTGTTGATCACAGGTTTCAAGCGGTTCATACTTCAAGGCCAATCCCTGCAACACAAGCCAGAATCCTACTAAACTACACACGTGGATCAGACGCGGTCACCCTCAATCTTTTTTGCGTGATTAGTTAGTAGAACTGGATTGTATGCAGCTGTGATTTTGGGCTCTTAAGGTACTGATTAACATAACTTCATCCAATGCTAAAATATTAGTTGCACTTATAAGAACTCTTCTTTCTTGGATGAAGACTGTCTTGCTTAGCAATCGAAAAGATCGTTGTACTCCTATCTACTTATTGATGTTATCACTGATATATAACATATGATGTTGTGAATTCTTCGAATGTATCGTGCATATTATACAATAGAACGAGCAATTGAATTTGATAAGTGGACTAGAAAACCTTGAGAGTATACAGTACATCCATCTAATAACACATTTTGGCTAGTCAAGATAAGTCAAACTCTTTCATTTTCTACGGACACTTCTGGGCAGCCGCCTATGCGGTTCCTCACCATGTACCATCAGGTCCACCACTAGTAGTTTTAATAACAATGGTCTCAATAACATGCGATATGGCACAAACAAATGGATGAATTAAGAGTTTAAGATACTAACTTGGAAATAATAACTAGACAATTACGCAGATTATCATAATCGCCACTCTTACTATCCCTACTTCAAATTATGTGGGCTAATTATATATTAAGTATGAAAATCAATAATCTCCACCATTCGTACAATCAATGGGGAAAAAAGGTATAGAGTAGTCGTAAATGAGTGGTGAGAAATACAAAAAATAACTACAACGATAACAACCGAGTAGTCAATACATATATACGAACAAAAATTACGTGGAAATCGGGGATTACAGAATTGACACCACCTTAAATCGGGGATTACAAGATTATAATCCCATTTTTATATATCACAAAATCATCATCTGCGCAGTTCTAAGAAGAATAATCAGTCCTTCCTTCAGTTTATGCCAGGACTAGGTCCAGAGGGAGGCACTGGGACACCCTTTGGTAGCATTGCCCCCAATACTAGCCAACTTGGAGTACCAACTTTGAACACATGCCCTTCCTCTACGGAACCGGAAAAAGCACATGTCACCGTACCCGATATTGGACGTGCCACCGATGGCTTGATGGTGATCGTAACCATGGCTGCCAACATTATCAAGCATATCGATTTCTTGCATTGTAAAGAAAACGCCATTTGGTCCAAGTATTTTGATGTTTTGCTTGCTTTGGTGTGGCAAGCATAGTTTAAGGTTTATATAGGGAAGATTAAGGTTGACATACTATTGATGATGCATTGCATGAAAGGTGGGCCGGCTTAATGTAAACTGGGATTTGGTAATGAAATTTCGTTTTAAGAATGAATTGGGAAAATCTCAGTTGACATGCCTCAGAGGTAAAAATCAATTTTTATTGAGAGATGCTGCCGCCGTGATGAGTTGCTGCCGGCACATTCGTCTTGCAACACCAATGAAATTAGAATGCAATCGCCGGCTACATTTTCTTAGGTAAGAAATGGGTGTGCTAAGAATATGTGATTACAGTTGACTTGTGATAAAATAATTATCAAAGGATTGAAAGAAATTATATTATTGGTTAAGAAATTTAAAATGCAATCTGCTAGCGCATTTTCTAATATTATATTTGATACAATGTAAATGAGAGAGAACGACATTGAAATTAATTCTGTACGGAATGACGAAATTACAGCTTCTTTTTTTTTAAGTACAGCAGTGGCAATATTTAACAATTAGTAAAATGGTTGGTTTAAAAAAAAAATTAGTATAATGGTAAAATAAATCATGTTTCTGATTCGGTTAAGCTCGAGTAATTTGTGCTTAAATGTAGCTTGATTGGTTTATGAACGTGTGATATCCCACGCTGGGTAGACGTGGGACTTATGTGTGCGTTATAAGTGGTCACCCACTATCACTAGGCACAAACCTTCCATGGACTTTTCGGTGGGCATATGTTAGGCCCTAGTTGACTCAAGGTGTAGTACGTGAGTTATGCGTGGCAGACTGGGCTTCGGGCCCGGGTCGTTACAAATAGTATCAAAGCGGGTCTCGGCTCAAGTCGTTACAAATAGTATCAAAGTGGGTCTCGACCGATTCAGAGTAAGTGGCCACCGACTACCACTGGTCATCTATCAATAGATTTTTGGGTGTCGTGGTGGTAGGACTTAGTTGACCCAAGGTGCTTAGTGGGCCAGTAGATTTTTGGATGGGCTTGTGGTAGGTCAATTGGGTGGGCTAGTGGTAAGACTTAGTCCTAAGGTGCTTCGTGGGCCAATAGACTTTTGGATGAGCGTGGTAGGTCTAGTTGACCTAATGTGCTTAGTGGACCAGTGAACTTTTGGGTGAACTTGTGGTAGGTTCTAATTGACCCAAAGTTAGTTGGCACAAGATGCTTAGTGGGCGCTATGCGTAGCGAATCGGACTGGGGTTATTACAAAACGAAACGTCAGTTTGAAATGTAATTGGACAAGCTTGAATCTTGACTCCCTCTGCAGCTGCAGAAACTCTCTTCCGTATGCCTCGTCTTGCTACTTTATACTAACCATTAAACAGTAGATTTTCAACTAAACAATCCAACGTTCATGGCTAGTAAAGTCTAACCACTCTAAACATTCAATTTCTTCAGTCACACTAACAAAAATCGTGTTCCATAATCTGTTTTGTTTTACAAATCAAAGGATCTTCAAGTCAAAAGTTATAGGATATTTTGTTTAGTTCATATGGCCAGGTAATGGAGTACTTCTCGCTACCGGGTAATTAATAAAATTGTTGACCCGACCAACCTTCCCCTTGCATCTCTCTGGCACAACTCTGTCCCGAACGCATTTTTCTCGTCCAAATGTCTGCCTGTCTCGACTGGACTTGACACTAATTAGCATGAAAAATGATGAACCCTACTCTATCTTTGCAGGAGTCAGCTTATCTGCTATGGGGATAAAATTAAATTACAAAGTAATAAAATACTAATAAGAAGTACTAAATTGATAAAACTTAATTTTCATTGTTATTATCTCTGAAACGTTCCCAAATATGTTCCAACAAGTCAAATCGAAGTTTTTGATGTACTTCACGGTCACGTAGTTCCGCATGTCTATAAATGTATTGTTGAAATCCTTGAATAGATCCTTGAGACACATGTATTGGAGGATCTACTTCTTCATCTGACCAACTACTTGCTGCATTCCCTTCATTCTCTACAATCATATTATGTAATATGATGCACGTGTACATTATATATATCTTTCAATTTCTCTCGATGCCAAAATCGAGCTGCGCCACGTACAATTGCCCACCGAGCTTGGAGGACTCTGAATGCTCGCTCGACGTCCTTTCTTGCAGCCTCTTGCATTTCCTTGAACTTCTTCCTTTTAGGGTCTTCTGGATATGGGAAGCTTTTGACCATTGTAGCCCATTCCGGATAGATACCATCTGCTAGATAATACCCTTTCGTATAATGTGTTCCATTTACCATAAATTGAATCGGAGGAGAGTATCTTTGTAATACATCATTGAACAATGGAGATTGGTTTAGTACATTGATATCGTTGTTAGGTCCTGCGACACCGAAAAATGCATGCCATATCCAAAGGTCTTGTGAGGCGACCGCTTCTAACATAATTGTTGGAACCCCTTGATCACCTCTGGTAAATTGACCTTTCCACGCAACAGGACAATTTTTCCACGCCCAATGCATGCAGTCAATGCTTCCTAGCATACCAGGAAAGCCATGGACGTTAGAATGTAATTCAAGTAAGCGTTGGATATCATTAGCATTGGGCCTTCTCAATTATTCATTTCCAAATACCTCAATCACACATCGACAGAATTTCATTTGACAATCAAATATTGCAGTGGTTTCACCGATTCGTATGTACTCGTCATAATGGTCAGCAGGCGTGCCGTATGCCAATTGACGGATAACAGCGGTGCATTTTTGAAGTGGGGAAAGTCCCTTCTTTTGAGCTACATCCACCCTCATTTGAAAATACTCTGAATGATTTGAGAGGGCTTCTACAATTCGGAGGAATAACTCTTTGCTCATTCGGAACCTTCTTCTGAATGTATCAGCCGAGTAAATCGGCTCGTCGGAGAAATAATCGTTAAAAAGACGGGCATGTCCAGCTTCACGCTCTCGATTTAAATACTTTCGATTGCATTTATGACCATTGGAACTTTCAGCTTCTTCCAATGTCATCATCATTTCGTCATCCATATCATCCATCAATTCATCGACTAAGAATTGATTGAACATATTTATTGGAAGGAAGAAATTAGGGTGTTGAGACATTTTTAGTCGTGGAGGTAGTAATGTTTGAAATGAGACTAGTGGAGAAGAGAGGAGAGAAGGAAGCAATGTGAAGACGAGAGGAGAGGAGGAAGCATTGACAAATTTTATAGTGATAGAACTCAGACATATTTATTAGTTCTTTCTTCCCACCTATCAATCTATCTATCACTCTATCAATATATCTACGTCATCATTTGTTTCTTGAGAAATGAATTGCAGTCCTCCCCTATCTCTTTCTCTGACAAAATACAATAAGTAAACTAGTCAATAAATAAAAATATAAAAAGTAAACTAGTCAAAAAGTTAAATAAATAAATAAAAAAAAGATTACATTGATTGAAAATTGCATAAATTAAAGATTACAACAATTAAAAATTACTGAAATTAATAAAAATACAAAAAGTAAACTAGTCAAGATTATGTTTGGCTCTAATAATGCTGCAACATTTTTGATGGAGTTGTAGTTGCTCCTCCGTCATGCCACTTGTATCCTTAAAGAGGATTGTATAATCAGTACCAATTGTATTATTATTTATAGCTGCTTTCATTTCCTTCATCACTTCTTTCATTTCTTTCATCACATCCATTTTTTCCGCATGATACTCCTTCCACTTCTCGTTAACATTTCCATGTTTTTCAATGTTTTTTTATTTACCTTTCCTCTTTGCCGCCTTTTGACCCATCGGGCGGACTTCGACTTCATCGTCGTCTATGTCGATACTCTTATGCGCATCGGAAGATGATGTGTATGCCCCGGATGCGGAGATCTTTGTCTTTTTCGAAGAATGTTCAATTGAGCTCCCACCTTTCCATTTTGGCTCGTCTTTGACCATCATCCACGCATGTTCGTACCTGAAATGTTTTTTACGCGTGGAGTAAAGTAGCTCACGTGCAGCTCCCATTACTGTGTCATCAGACCACCCACTATGATTTTGCTTTTTTATTTGAGTGAAGCATTGGTTAAAATCATTAACCAATGGAGCAATAGTGAACCAGTGCGATTTCAAGACGCTCATATTTCTTTGAATACCCGTATTTATGTGTTCGTTGTAATACGCAGTGATCCGTTTCCAAAATTCTTTATTTTGTTGTGAGTTTCCCTTTACGCTATCGGTTGAAATGACGAACCAAGCACTTGCAAGCATTTTGTCCTCTTCAGTGCATGCTCCATGGCCTTTTGCGACTCTCATCCGCTTGGTTGCTCGCTTCTTCATCGATAACAATATTATCCAACCCTTGTTGGGTGGGAAATTGTGGAATTTCAGAATCCCCTACACTATCTCTTCTTGTCTCAGTTGGTGTTGTTGGAATTTTACCAACCATAGCCGGGTTAAAATATCTGGGCATATATTGATTTGGCATAGCCGAATTAAAATATCCATGGTGTGGATACAAGGAAAACTGAGAATTTAGAGGATATGAGAAATTTGAAGTACCTTGAATATTTTGAGGAACTTGGAAATGTGGAGGAATTGGAAAATTTGGATACTGCAAATTTGGAGCATTTTGTGGATTTGTGGTTTGAGGATTAGTAGAATCTTCGATATTTGGAGTGTTTAACAAATTCATAAAATAATTATCCATAACCGAAAAGTGAAATGAGAAAATTTGTAGAAGTTAGGGAGAAAATATTCTGTTATGAGTGAAATAAATAATGATTGAGAACTAATTTATAGAAAAAAAATTACACAATTTTTTTTTTTTTTACATAAAAGCCGTTTTAATGCAAGCTGCCCGCAATGTCATCAATTTTGTGCCTTGGAATGTTCAATTTTGTGCCTTAGAGTGTGAGCCTTCTTGAAATGATAAAAAGAAAACAAACATCAGCAAAATTAAAAAATAAACTGTTGATGTGTAGTCTATTTTGTGCCTTGGAGTGGGGATTTGGATAATTTGATTTGTAGTTAAACAAGAAAGTCTCCTTTTTTGTCCTAGTCAGCCAACACTAAAAGAACACCAACCGGTTGGTATTCTTCAACCGGTGCTTCCTCGTCAACAACTCACTATGGCATGAAGCAGTTCATAAAGCTTTAAAAAGGCTTATAAACCTCCCATTGGAGGTGCTCTTAGGGGTATGGGGATATATTTTCTAGTCTGCCAGGTTGTGTCGCGCTGGTGTGTCTTGCCAGGGGTGTTTTGTAAATTCATGTATTGTTAATAAAATATTCGTTGGCCGTTACAAAAATAAAATAAAATAAAAAAACTGTGAAAAGTCTCAGGTATTCACAGTATTATAAACTATCCAACAAGAATTATTGCTGGCCAGTAAGACAGACCTTATTAAAACGTATTACACGTTCCACGGATATATATGTAGCCAGAGAAGCAGAATGTGGTAAGAAAGAAGATGTCTCCAAGAAAATGTACCCAGAAGAGGAGCAAAAGAATGTCTTGCCGGAGAGACGTCTGATTTCTAGAACTGTCGGAAATTATCAAGGCCATAGCAACTACATACTGTGAAAGAGGTTGGTATGGGAGCTCGATTTGCCCCAATGTGTATAAGTGCGCACTCTACAATCAGCTAGGAGCCCGGCCGAAAGATATGTGCACATTAAGAATCAATTAGGCAAAACAATGGAAGGATAAAGCATCAAAACTATTCATCAAAAGGGATAGCCACTAATGTTTCAGGAAGCTAAAAGAAAATAACAGTAGCCTTAGCATTATCTTCATAAACGATTGAGTTGATTAATAACATTCTTCAGGATTTTCAACAAGCAGACAATGGGGTAGCCTTAGCATGCATGATTTTCAATAAATCATGTTTCTGATTCGGTTAAGCTCGAGTAATTTGTGCTAAAAATGTAGCTTGATTGGTTTATGAATGAATCCTCAGTTTGAACTGTAACTGGACAAGCTTGAATCTTGACCCCTTCTACAGCTGCAGACACTCTCCTCCGTATGCCTCGTCTTGCTACTTTAAACTAACCATTAAACAGTAGATTTTCAACTAAACAATCCAACGTTCAGAGCTAGTAAAGTCTAGCCACTCTAAACATTCATTTTCTTCAGTCACACTAACAAAAGAATCGTGTTGAATAATATGTTTAGTGTTACAAATCAAAGGGTCTTCATGTTCAAAGTTATTGGATAATTTGTTTAGTTCATAGCCAGGTAGTGGAGTACTTCTCGCTACCGGGTGTTAAAATTGTTGACCCGACCAACCTTCTCCTAGCATCTCTCTGGCACAAATCTGTCCCGAACGCATTTTTCTCGTCCAAATGTCTGCTTGTCTCAACACTAAATAGCATAAAAAATGATGAGCCCTACTCTATCTTTTTTGTTTCATGTCAAGTTATCCCTCTCTATTCTTAATTCCTATAAGCGACCTATCCTCAATTTCTTTCTCTCTTCATTCAAGGTAACTAAAACATGCAACATAAATTATTTTTTCGTTTTTCTCTTTGTCCGCACTACTGCTTGTGGCATGGTTTTAGTAAGGATCAGCACAGGACGAAATATAAATTGGTCTACGACAAAAACTTAAACAGCTAAAAAAGGGGAGTTCAGACAACCTAGGTTGAAATCAAAAGCAGCAATTATAGACGTATCCACTCGGGAAAGAAATAGGGTGAAAGCTGTTTGTTTCAAGGCTGTGCAAACTGTTGTTAATTTCCTACGTTTGTGTAAGCTGTTTGTTTCTTTGCGGCTGTCAGCTTATCTGTTGTGGTCAGTGTATGCTTAGGGGTATGGGGATATATTTTCTGTAGTCTGCCAGGTTGTGTTGAGCTGGTGTGTCGTGCCAGGGATGTTTTGTACATATATATCGTTGATAAAATATTTGTTGGCCGTTCAAAAAAAAAAAAAATAGACGGACTGAAAAGTCTCAGGTATTTACAGTATTATAAATTATCCATCAAGAATCATTGCTGGCCAGTATATATGACAACGAACGATCAGAATTTTCACAATTCCCTCCTATAACTCCTTCGAACATTATTAAAACGCGCGTATTCCACATGCCATGGAAATCTATGAAGCCAGAGATGCAGAATGTGGTAAGAAAGAAGATGTCTCCAAGCAAATGTATACAGAAGAGGAGCAAAAGAATGTCTTCCCAGAGAGACGTCTGATTTGGTAAGGGAGCTCGATCTGTCCCAATGTGTATAAGTGCTTACTCCACAATCAGCTAGGAGCCCAACAGAAACGTGCACATTAAGAATCAATCAGGCAAAACAATGGAAGGATAAAGCAACAACACTATTCATCAAAAGGGATAGCCACTAATGTTTCAGGAAGATAAAAGAAAATAACTGGAGCCTTAGGATTATCTTCATAAACGATTGAGTTCGTTAATTACATTTTTCAGGATTTTCAACAAGCACACAATGAAGTAGACTTATCAGGATACGAAGCTTAATGTTCCAGATAAGGAGCATCCACGGGGCTCCGAATAAAGGGTCCAATAACAACATAATCAAATCTTTTTGATATCACCCTAAATCCTGATTTCTCACAATAATACAATAGGCATAAGCAGTACAAGAACGCATCAAGCCATTCCGACATCATTTTTGAATCATTGAACCATTCAGCATCTTTTCTTTTGTTTTGTTTTTAATCAGTGAAAAATGTTCATTAATATAAGAAGAAAAATATAATATAAGAAAGAAATACACCAAAACATCCAACCTCCAAAGGACACCAACACACCAACAAACTGAAACCAAATACAACTTACACGATATGATTGACTTCTCATATCTTGAATGGTTACAACTATATTGTTCTCAGCACGACTTAGCTAGATTGATGGGAACCTATAGAATCTTTCGAAATTGATCACGCCAAAAAGTGTTATGGCGATTCTGTCAAGTCTACGTATGTAGCGAGTATATTGGTAGGATGCCCCGGCTCTCAATAGGCACAAGTGTACAGGGAACTTGTCCTCCGGTAGATACATTTGAAGCTAAGAAAGCACTGTTAGGGAGCTGGACGTGGTCCAGCTAAAGCCCTCCAGTGAGAGAATCAGTATATAGGTAAAAGTTATGGTCTCCGGTGAGGATTCAGGCTGCTCTTAGGAGTAAATACTCTGAAAGCTTTGGAGACTTGGTAGTTGTGAGTGTTTAATTGAACTTAAGTCATAAATGAAGGTAATCACCTTGTATTTATACTGGAAGAATGTTGGCTAAAGGCAAGTGGGCCCGCCAAATGTCATCTTGGGATAGATAGTTATACATCCATTTATGGCAGTTGCTATTTGCATTGATGAGCCTTTAAGGGAAACCGATCTGCATTGATGTAGAAGATAAACCTCCTTGGGGAGCTGTGCAGGTCTTCTAGAAGTAGCTTTACTTAGAAAACAAGTCACTTGTAGACCAATAAGGACCTTGGTGGTAGCCCCAGGATGACGTAATAGCAGGTGTACCTTAAATGTGGTAGCTTTTGTTGACTATCTTCTGTTCCCTGGGAAAGAGACCTCGTGATCTTAGCTTTGTAGCCCGAGTCTAGAATTTGCGAGCTTTCGGGCCCGGCGTGGATGGTGAGCTGTCAGTTCTTTCGAGCTCTGGAGGGAGGTCAGGATTGGATTAATGGAAAAATGTGATCAGGGTCCTAGCTGTTTGACGGAGCCCGAGTTGAGATGAGATGACTTTCATACTCCAGGTTAGGATGGCTATGTGTCCTGGTTGCCGCCACGTGCAGGCAAGATATTATGGTATCTTCAGTAGCCCCCGACATCCCGAGGTAAAGATTTAACCTTTAAGTCGAGAAGTATCCATTTATGCCCGGGTAGCAGCTAATGGCTTCAAAAACACACTTCCTTTTTTGGAATCTGTGCCACATCATTGGAGCGAAAAGCACTGACGACTCATTAAATACATGTCTCTTCGATTTAAAATTTTAACCGTCGTTTTAGACCCAAACGGCACCATTTTGTGATTTTAGGAGAGAAAACATGCACGCGGGTTACTATTTGATGTCGGGTCATACTTTGGATCCGAGTTTAAAACGGCGTCGTTCCGCAAGGGTATAAGTAGGGTGTTAGCACTGTTTGTCTTCACTTTGAGCAAAAACCCTAGATTTTTTAAAAACCTCTCCGGCGATCTGCGATTTCCAGCAATATCACGACCAAATAAACTTGATTTTTCATCTCCTTTCCTTGTTCTTTACTGTTTCTGTTTCGTAGGTTCGTGCTTTTTTAAGCTCCTTTCTTCTTCTAACCCCCTTTTAGGACATTTCTGCCCCTTTCTATGGGTATTTTGAATTCCTGTTTTTCCTCCGGCGTTTGCCATAGATGCTGGTACTAACTCTGATGCCACGTGTCTTTCAGGTTGCTACCGTACAACGAGATCATCCCGATCAACCTTTTCCTCTCTTTGTACCCAGGCTTCTTCTCTTATCCATGTAATCCGACTGTCCCTTTTAATTTATTCACTTGGTTTTTGCCAAGTCTTTTAAATATGTTTGAGGGTAGGAGGGGCGTCAGCTTTAGGGTTCCCAAGTATAGCTCATCTTCGAACTCGTCCTCGTCGTCGGGGTACTCCCCAAGCTTGGATGGATTAAGTCCCTTACCACCCCGAGAGCCTGTAAACTTAAATGATTCTCCTTCCCAGTCGGTATATGCCTGCTTGCTCACACGGGTAAAAACCTATACAGACTAGCCGAGGATCACTAGGAGGTCGTTGTCCCAAGTGAGGCTCGGGATATCTTAGGTCGATGGGGAGTTGACTTCTCGGACAGAGTGGTTTCAAATGAACCTTACTGGGTTCCCCCACTTCCGTTTGCTGCCTCGATGGAAATTTTAGATTATAAAACCCTAATTATAACTGCCCTAATCTGTAAATATTTTTCAATGAACCGATACTTGCAGAACCTCCGAGCTGAGCGTACCCGCCAACTTCGTGAGAAAACAGCTGCTGATAAGCTGAAAGTGCAGGCTGGGAGTTCTCACAAGACTGCCTCCCGACATAGCCACACCCTGCCTACCTGTTCGAGCAAGATGAGTGAAGTGTCTACTTCTGGTAGGGTAGAATCTCCCCATGCCCGGGAAGCCACTACCGTCGAGAAGGCTGCTCAGGCTGCCATTGTTGCTCTGCCACGTAATTAGAGGAATAAAATCTCTTCGGCTGACCTGGTGGCCTGGGAAGAAATCTATCAAACCCCTGGATTTTGAGCTTCAATCCCAGATGCCCACAAGAATTGGGTAGAGCTGAAGGCTCTTCACGGGAAGGTAGGCTTTTATCTCAGCTCTTTCACACTCGACGGGCTTCGTCTCCCTCTTGATCCCCTCATATGCGAATTCCTCAAAGAGACCTCCTCAATGCCCCTTGACCTTTCTCTCGGCCTGGTTAGGACGCTGGTGTGCTTCACAGTATGCGTCTGAGCTCTAGGTTGTGAGCCCTCCATCTCGCTCTTCTGATATTACTTTCAAATGTGGGTCTCTACTTATCGCCTTCAATGCAAAGCCCACAACAACTGGATCAAGCTCTTTACCCCTTACCCAGGGAAAGTCAATGGCTGGGCAGACAAGATAATCTTGGTTGAAAGTAGCAAGGGGTGGAATTTTGATATTCCTACTGGAAGGCCTCACGGCCTTAAGCGCTTGAAAAAACTTGGCGAATATGACTGCATTGCGCAGCGGGTGATAGAAGCCCCCTTAAACTCGGATGAGGGACTAGTCCAACTTTATGACTGGGTAATCCTGAGATGCGCCATGCCTGCGGTCGAATCTGCCCCGGGATGGTTCAAGCATAAGGATGAAAAATTTTGCATCCAGTGCAAGCAGTGCGTTGGAGCTGAGGAGAGCAATTGCTGGCCTCTTCCCGAGGGTTGTATTGCTTAATTCTTTTTTTTTCAAGTATCTTTTCCCCACATTAATACTGCTAACCAATTTTTTTTTTTTTGCAGATATGGTGAACCTGGCCAATGCATTCCGAGCCCGGAGAAATACAGATGTCGGAGCTCTGAAGGATGAATTGAGGCAGGCTCACAACGTTGCCAAGGGTGATAAGGATGTCTTTCCCCAGACGAAACCAATTGAGATCGAGGGCGTGGTTCATGCGGAGCCTATCTCTACAGTCCACCCGACCACCAAACGAAGCTCGTAAAAAACAAAAGTTGGTGCCCGTCGAGGTGTTGATTGAGGATCTGACCGACAACCCCTTCCTGCGCAGACCCTCCAAGGGAAAGGAAAAAATGACTTCTGCTGAGGGGAGGGATATCGTGGTAATAGCCAAACTTGGTCCTCACGAGGCTGCCGAGTTCAAGAATTTCAATGCCTATGTCGATTCTCCTCATATGGCAAAGCTTCTGCAGAAACCCTCCGAAATGCCCTTAAATCCATGGCTTTCTCGCTGGTGGAGGTTCGTGATATTTAGTCTTCTGTTATACTTCTTTACCCCAAGTACTAAACCTTACTTGTTTGCAGATGGGTCATTATGCTAAATACTTCGATCTCCAACTGGCCGAGGCCGACAAGCTGAAAACCGAGCTGGTCCAACAGGTTAAAGATGACACTGCCGAACTATCTAAGCTTCGGAGTCAGCTTAAAGCCAAAGACAAGGAGCTGAAGGCAAAGGACCAGGAGCTCGACAAAATAAAAGCTTCTCTTTTTGCCTCGGTAACTGCTCAATCAAAGGCCGAGGAGGCCCTGTGTTCACCGAGGAAGGAATGAAGAGATTTAAGGGGATGTTCACCAAAAATGGTAGTGAGCAGGATGCTGCCATCCATTCTCTGGATGAGAGAATGCAGAAGCTTAGCCTGGAGTGCAAAGATATCCAGGGACAGTACCCTGTTTGATAAAATCCTCTTTCACGAGTACTATTGGCCAACAATGAGAAAGGATGTTGAGGCCTACGTAAGAAAGTGAGATAAATGTCAAAGGTACTCTGACGTGCCCAGGCTACCTTCAGTGCCCCAAACACCGGTAGTCGCAGCAGTACAACCCTCGGGAAGAGGCCAGCAGTTGCCCTTTTCGGCTCCCGCGCACTGCTCGCCTTGGATGCAAAATTTCTCATCGTTATGCTTGAACCATCCCGGGGCAAATTCGACCGTGGGCATAGTGCATCTCGGGATTACCCCGTCAAACACACTCCTTGAGAGCCCGGTAAAGGAGAGGAACGGTTCATCCCCAAGAATGGCCTCCCAGTCATAAAGTCAGACTTGTCCCTCATCCGAGTGCAAGGGGGCTTCTATCATCCACTGCATAATGCAGTCGTATTCGCCAAGTTTTTTCAGGCTCTTAAAGACGTGATGCCTTCCAGTAGGAATATCAAAATTCCACCCTTGCTTCTCTCAACCAAGATTATCTTGTCTGTCCAGCCATTGACTTTCTCCGGGTAGGGGGTGAAGAGCTTGATCCAGTTGTTCTGGGCTTTGCATTGAAGGCGATGGGTAGAGACCCACGTTTAAAAGTAGTATCAAAAGAGCGAGATGGAGGGCTCGTAACCCAAAGCTCGAATGCATGCTGTAAGCACACCAACGTCCTAACCAGGCCGAGAGAAAGGTTAAGGGGCATTGCGGAGGTCTCCTCGAGGAATTTGCATATGAGGGGATCAAGAGGGACACGAAGCCTGTCGAGTGTGAAAAAGCTGAGATAGAAGCCTACCTTCCCGCGAAGGGCCTTCAGCTCTACCCAGTTCTTATGGGCATCCGAGATTGAAGCTCAGAATTCGGGGGTCTGATAGACTTCTTCCCAGGCCATCAAGTCAGCCGAAGATATTTTGGTCCTCCAATTACGTGGCAAAGCAGTAATGGCGGCCTGAACAGCCTTCTCGACGATAGTGGGTTCCTAGGCATGGAGAGATTTTACCCTACCCGAAGTAGACACTTCACTCATCTTGTTCGAACAGGTAGGAAGGGTATGGCTAGGTCGGGAGGCAGTCTTGTGAGAACTCTCAGCCTGCACTTTCAGCTTGTCAGCAGCTGTTTTCTCACGAAGTTGGCGGGTACGTTCAGCTCGGAGGTTCTTCAAGTATCAGTTCATCGAAAAATATTTACAGATCAGGGCATTTATGATTTGGGTTTTATCATCTCCCAATTTACTTGAATGATTTCTTGTTATTACGAGATCTTATCACAATTTCTCCTTTTAATCTTTGTAATTGTGGCCTTTCCCCTCTCGGAAAGCTTTACAGTTTTTTTGTTTTAAAGAGAAAATAATTTATTTTAGCGAGGTAAAGAGCATTTGTTTTTTGAACTATTATCTTAATAATAATTAGAATCATTAACGAGTAGCCATGGCCGACCTCGGGTGACAATTAGAATCATTTCCGAGTAACTCGTCGACCTCGATAATAATTGATAACCTTATCTCTACAAGGTGACCTTAACTAGGCGAGGTGCATTTGAACCATCACCGAGTGGCCATGACCGACCTCGATAACAATTGATAACCATATCTTGGCAAGGTGACCTCAACTAGGCAAGGTGCATTTAAACCATCACCTAGTGGCCATGGCCGACCTCGGGTAACAATTAGAACCATCACCTGAGTGGACATGGCCGACCTCGGCTGATAATTGACAACCATTACCGAGTGGCCATGACCAACCTCGATAACAATTGAGACTACTTTAGGTGACCTGCTGCCGATTTTGAGCAGTGTTTTTTTTAGAAGGTTTCCAATCTCGAGGTGATAATCTTTAAAGAAACCAAAATTCAACTTTTCCATATATGTTCTCTTTACATTATTAAGAAAAAGAGTTATATTATTGATAGTATTTCTTCAGATGATCAGCATGCCACGGTTTCTTCAATAATGTCCCGTCTTATTCAGCCAACAGGTAGGTTCCCTCTCGGATAATTGTCGTAACTCGATATGGACCTTCCCAATTAAGGGATAACTTGTTTCTTTGAGTACTCCTGCCCGTAGCTTCGAGCATTCTTAGCACCCAGTCTCCGACCGAGAAGGTTCTAGGCTTAATTCTCCAGTCGTGATGGCCTTTTGCGAGTTGTTTATAATTTACCATTCTGAGTCGAGTTTCCAACCTTCGTTCTTCCAACAGGTCTAGGTCAAGCCCCCGAGCTTCAAAATTTTTTCCTTCGTCGAAATGTGTTACCCGAGCTGTAGGGAGGGCCATTTTGACTGGTGTCATTGCCTCAGATCCGTAAGCCAATATGAAGGGAGTCTCTCTCGTGGGGCCTCGAATAGATGTCCTAATACTCCATAAGACCACAGGAAGCTCTTCTAGCCATCTCCCTTTCTTTTCATCCAGACTCCTTTTAAGAGCATGCAAGATTTTCTTATTTCCGGCTTCTGCTTAGCCATTGCCCTGAGGATGTGCGATCGATGACATCCAATACTTGACATTCATTATTTCACAGCTTACTATAAACTTCGTGGAGAACTGGGTCCCATGATCCGAGACTATGACCCGGGGTAGTCCGAATCTGCACCACATGAAGTCGTGTACAAAACTAATTGCTTTATCCTCGGTAATGTTTGCTAGTGGCTTGGATTGATTGTACTTTTGGTTTGTTCAGTTATTGTAGTATTTCCTTTTGGTGAGATTCGATGGTTATGTAAAGTTATATTGACTTTACTTTGGGGTAGAATCATACTTGGGTACTTGTATTATTCTTTTAGTAGCCGACATGTATGTCGCGCTTATGTATAGTTGGTTGTTATTCCAGTTGTCTGTCCCGAGCGTGCTATGGCTCGCGACTTATATTATTGTTCCGGCATGTTGTGGCCGATGATGTTATCATTGTTGTTATTTCTTCTCCCGATTTATAGACTCGTGGTAGTTGTAAGTTGGGTTCTGACAGTAGTGTCGCCGAAGACTTGTTTATTATTGTTAATAAGGTGTTTACATGCATTTTATGCTAAGTCTTGTTATGTTGTTTTGGCAACCCGACTTGGAATTTTGTATGGAAATCCGAGTCGGGGTGTCACATTTATGGTGTGGTTCTTCAGTATAATCACCTTAGAACCTTAGGTTGCATCTACCCTCTCTTATAAGGGATAAATTTTCTGCTAGGTCTCAAAAATGTGGGTTTCTTGAATACCCTTTTAATAAAAAGGCTTATAAAGTTTATAACTTAGTCACTCATTAGATATTTCACAATAGAGATGTTGAATTTTGTAAATCTATGTTCCCTTTTAAGTGTAATGAGGATAGGGTTACTAATTTCAATAATAATTCTTTATTTCCCAATGCCACTACTGATGTAGTGTGTGATGATGACTTGAATTATCACCCTGACTCTACTTGTACCAATCAAGGCAGAAACACTGTTTAGGACCCTAATGTTACTCATACTAGCCAGAATACTGGAGATCAAAGATCTTGACTAGACAAACAGGTTCCTCCAATTACTAGGAGACCTTCTAGAACCAGAGTCTTGCCTGTAAAATTTAAAAATTACACAGGCCTACCTTCTTCATTTCATACTACTTCCACTTGTATTACCTCCAGACCTACACCTTATCCTTTAAGCAAATATTTCACCTTTGAGAATGTTTCTCCTTCATACAAATCTTTCTCCGGCAATATATCTTCCACATATGAACCTACTTCTTACAGTCAAGCAGTTCAAGACCCTCTTTGGTGTCAAGCTATGGAGAGTGAACTTCAGGCTTTAGAATTTAACAATACTTGGACCATGAAATACTTAACAAAAGGTAAACATGTTGTAGGATGTAAGTGGATTTTTAGAGTTAAACAAAAATGCCTTTTTTCGATTTTAAAAAAGGATGAGTGGATTGAAGCGATTACAAATGTTGAAAAGGGACCGGCCTGTAATTCACCCTTTAAGATTCTATACTTGTTTCAAGGGTAAATTACAAGCCGGTCTCTTTTTTAACATTTGTAATCGCTCCAGTCCACTATACTTTTTTTAAAACCAGAAAAAGACACTTTTGGGGCAAAAAGACAACAATACCCTTAATGAAACCAAAACACATACGCATCAGGCATCCCAAGGCATCGGGATGCAAAAATCAATCATTGGAATTCAAATTTGAGATGTAACAATTGTTGCATGCAACAATTCGGCATTAGGATGCAGTGTCATTTTCTCAGATTAATTTGTGCATCGGGATGCAATAATTGGGCATTGGGATGCAGTGCCACTTTTTTAGATTAATTTGTGCATCAGGATTCAATTTGAGATGCAACAATTATTGCATCGGGATGCAACAATTGAACATCAGGATGCAGTGCCACTTTTTCAGATTATTAATTTGTGCATCGGAATGCAAGTAATCTGTATCGGGATTCAATTTGAGATGCAACAATTGTACATCAGGATGCGCAAATATCTGCATCGCAATTAACAAATCTTCATATATATAGATTTATTATTCGTTTCCTCTTTGTACTTTATTCCCAAAGAACTGTTAGAGCATCATAGTGGTAATGTGAGAGGTGTGTGGCATTCTTGTAGAATCAAGAAGGTTGTGTGACGATAATATTCAACTTTGTAGCAGGGTTCGTAAATCACAGAGATTCCTATTAGAAAAGTGCAGCTACCTTCTTATTGTTTTTAGGTTAAGCGTTGGTAAGAGGAAAACATAACAGTAAGAAATGGGAGTATTTTAGAAACAATTTTATGAAAATGTCTTTTTCAGGTTAATAAAAAAAAAATGGTAGACTTTAGGAGTTAAAAACCTTGAAAAGGGGATTGGCCAGCAATTTTCCGTTGTTTCAAACAAGAAAAGTTATCTGGTTATTTGGGCTTTAATAGGATGTGGGCCTTTTGGCATGTTAAAGAGTAGGAATAATTGCGGACTGGTCCATTTTCCTGAATATTCAATCAGTTTAAGATTCTATACTTGTTTCAAACCTGAAAAGTTCAGTTTGGACGATAAATGACTCAATTATTCTAAAAATGTCTCTGTAACAATCTAAACAACATTTTAAGCATCGTCTTCTTTAAATTTCTCCTTCAAATTCTCCCATCCCTTCCATTGTGATTTTTTAACAAAACTTCCATCCATATCTTTAAATCCTCTCATCCATCATATCTCGTAAATTTCTCATGTAATTATGTCCTCTTCTCCAGTGACAGCAACTCCATCGTCACAACAAACTCCTTCTATTATCTCTCCTCTTGCGCGTCAATAGCAACTTCACTTTCCAAGCAGATTCATACCAATGTCATGATAAAAATTTATACGTACATATTTATTTTTGATAAATTATGATGATAAGAGTATGTATAAAATAAGGAAAACAAAAATGAAACCGATGCATCTTATGTTACAGCAGCTATGCCATTGTTGCTGCACGTATGGGTGGCAATGGCTGATACGACACGAATGTACGAACCAGCACGACACGATTATAAACACGAATTACAGAAAAAAATGGCACAAAATGACACGGCACGACACGACATGAAAGCGCAAAATTAAAAATTTAGTTAAAGTAACATTTATTGTTATATCTATGATCAAATAAGATAGATAACATGAAAACACGATTGTGCGGCAGACACGATACGACAACACGAATTGTCACCTCTGGGCCCCGCACATGATGCATCATTTCTACACACAATGCAACTATTTTGGAATTGCAATGATCAATTTTGAAAATGCGATGCATCGATTTTGAAATTGCGATGCATTGCCTGCCTGTTTGAATTCTTAAATCGCGATTCATCAAATTCAAAATTGCGGTGCATCGATTTAAAATTGCGATGCATCATAAAAGTGTCTTTGTCAATTTAGAAATTATGATACATCAATTTGAAATCCCGATGCATTTTTGAAATTGCTATGCATCGATTTGGAATTTGAAATTGCAATACATCGCGTTCCTGTTCTTGTTTTTTAAAGGTATAGCCGACATTTACAACAAAAGTGTATTTTTCCGGTTTAAAACAAGTATAGGAATCTAAACTGATTTAAACTTCATCAAAGGGGACCGACCCGAAGTTCACCCTATAGAGTATGGGTGTGGCCTATTGGTATTGAGATCCTGTTTTGGAGTTTCATGGTGTTCGTTAGAATTTGAAGTTTTGGAGTTTATTAGGTGTATCACTGGGAGTTTGGGAGTTTAGGAGTAACAAGTGTATTCCATATTATTAATATCAAAACAAAAAAAAATCAGTTCAAACAAAGTGCAAGTAGCGGAGAAGAGGCAGATATCCATACATGAAAATTGGGCTGGTGTTGTCAGAAGTACAAATATAAATAAATAATCCACTACGAAGACTTGGCACCACAATGTTTACTTCACCTCTAGACAGTCGCACTGCTTAATCAAAACCAACACCAACACTGGAAAGGATTAGCTGCCATTCTTCATTAAAGACACCGAATCATTGGCATACTCGAGACTTAGCACCACAATTTGTACCCATCCAAATGGTATATCATTTATAAATCTTCCAACCATAATCATCAAAGAATGTCCCAAGCACAGGTGCCCTTGCAAAGGATTGATCTTAGTAGAAAGGGTCTACAAAGGCAAAATAACGGAATTCCAGATTTTCCAAGGAAAAAAAATATTCAAGATTTTTTCTGGGAAAAACGGAATTCAAGATGGTTGAAAATCAGGCACCCGCTTCGTTGACAAAGACGTACAATACTTGAATAGTGATACAACACGAGTCAATCGCACATCAAATCATTACATGCATGCACGATGTCTGTGTACAACTTGAGCAAAGGAGATATACATCTTCACATGGTGGTTGCTCCATAGAAAGTAGATTGTCTAAACATATCACATAGAAAGTAGATTGTCTAAACATATCACATAGGGAAACTAAGGCAGAGGTAAATTGCTTACATACAACTATTCAGTATATTCCTACTTTAAAGTGCTACTCGTGGTGGCATTTACAACTAGCAACTACTATCCATTTCCGGACAATGATTTACAGACTTACTATTTCCCTAGATATAAGAAGTCACTTGAATGACTACGAGGAACAACCCATCTAGTTCTACTCACCGGCACGATAAAAGTACAGCAACTTCTGCGGCAACACCTTTTCCTGAAATCCAGTACCACCAGCATTATGATTGGCTTGAATATAATGAATGATTCATTGAACTCTTAATAGGATATCTCAATAAAACTTCCAATAAAATAAAGTAACACAAGCATTATGATCAGCTCAGAGATGTTATTCCATACAAAAATCATAAGAGGAAATCTCATAACAACTTCATTAAATATGCAACTTAAATAATGAAATAATTGGTCAAAATGGTATCTCTTCAATGAATGAACCTGCATTGTTTCTTCAAAGTGAGAAATGAACTGAAAGCCTATTGAGCAATTGTGCAACTGTTCTGGGGTTTTCATCCATGCTCTACGTGCATCACTTGCTTTGATCTTATACTTGAACATCTGAAACAAACAATCAACTGAAAAACCTTAACATACTTGCAAATAACTACAATTCAGAAGACTATCCACATAGATTTTCAATGTGTGTGTATGAGTGTGTTTGAATGAAAAAAACACCAACTGGAAATTTCCTAAATGTTATACCCAAACAGAGAAAGAAGAAACAAAAAATTGCCCATTTGGTTACAAACCTCCGAAAGAGGGATTTTTGGTTTTTCCAGCTCTTCTCCATCAACATGCACACCAGTACCCTGGCACTCAGGACAGAACACGGAGTGGATTTCTTTATGCGCAGTTCTTATATCTGTCTCCTTTTTCTTTTCCTTGCACTTAGCTCCATTCTTTCTCCTGGATTTCGGTTTTCCCTCCGGATTAACAAACTGTTTTGAATATATTTCAAACTCACAGAGAAGTATCCAGTGTACGAGACATGAAATATGAAATACATGAAACGCCTGGCATGTTAAAAGAGTAAATTAGAAACTCTAGACAAACGTTCAAAGTTTGGACAAATGATAGGCTCGCATACTACCAAAGTATAAAAAAGTAGTGAAAAGAATAGGAAACCAAATGCAAACTTAGTTTTGACCAAAGTAATAAAGATGCTATTATCAGTTGGGGAAAGAGATTTACCCCAGTCACATTTCTACTACTGCAAACAAGTCTACCAGTCTTCCTGTTGAGAAGTGCTGCCACGTCTTTACCCGGAAGCATCTTGTGTTGACAGATATCACACATTCTTTCTGAAGCTACCCGTTTCTGTCGCCTCAATTCTCTCCTTGTAC
The DNA here is from genome assembly GCA_016624345.1 of Platycodon grandiflorus. Classification (NCBI taxonomy): domain Eukaryota; kingdom Viridiplantae; phylum Streptophyta; class Magnoliopsida; order Asterales; family Campanulaceae; genus Platycodon; species Platycodon grandiflorus. Next base: position 39,984,722 of record CM028365.1, read on the forward strand.
TTTTACTCGGTATAACTCTCGAATGCAGAATGTGAGCATCATATCCATCTATAAGCATTCTTGAACTGGAACTGTTGGAAGAGGAAGATTCTTCCCCACAAGAATCATATTGATTACTTAAAGACTCGCTAACATCTTCTGGATCAGAAAATGACTTCCTTTTCTTCCTATTCACATCATCATTTTCCTCTTCCTCCATATCTGGTCTATGACTAGATGAAAGCAAATATCTCACATCATTCACTAACGGTTTTCTACCCAAGTTATAGTTATATTCACAGGTTACAACAGCAAAGTCATGCTCTGGAATCATAGAATCATTCCCATCACCACAATATTTATCACCCAGCCATTCACACCAAATTCCTTTGATCCCTTTTGCAACTCCCTCCTTCTCATAGTACCTAGCAGAGATTTGTCCAACACCCATTAACCTCACTTCTACATCAGAAATTTCATCTTTATGCAAAACGCCAGGAATAAGAAGAACAGAATCGTTGCTTGAACTTTGCCCATTTCGAATAGGTCTCACATTTTCGTCATCTTTAACAATAGCAAGGGAATTATCATCATGTTTTTGGTTTAGTAATAACCTCCCCTCGTTAGCATCCGTGAGCATTAAGTGATTTCTTGGGTTAGACGAATCATGAAAGAAAAGCACACCATCATTAAATGGCCAAGGATTTGGTTTCAACAGGGTAGTTTTGGCAGCAACAAGCCTTTGAGTATGCAAATTACCCTTCAAATGATCAAACAACACTGAATCACTGTAGCAAGGGGAAATACACAAAGTACAGAAAAATATAAGCCTCTTCCCCTCTTCCCTAAGCTCAATGTATGTGTGGCCTTGCGATCGTACATTACGAAGAGTAGTCATCACCAATTTCTCTTTTAGACTACAACTGCTAGTCTTCGGAAACCCTAATTCCATACTTCCAGCCATTCAAATTCCAAAACACTTTAGTAAAATTCAAAATCAAACTGCACAAACTCTGAAATACAAAATACCATACGAAACAATAGAAACATCAAATTCCACAAGAATGCCCAAATTTCGAACATAAATCTCCACTCATCATAATAAACCACATGTTCAGAGCTCGAACCTTTGATTTTCAAAGTTTAAACAGCGAACAGGACTTGAAAGATCAAATGAAACCCTAGAAATATCAAATTCCACGAAGATTACCTACTTCCAGACCTAAACTTCAATTCACTATGAAAACACACAATTACGATTATTTTTCACCGCAAAGAAGCATGAAACTGAACAAAACCAGTGGGATTCAGAGCTCGAGACATTGAATTTCGTATTTCAAATTTCAAACAGCAGATAGAATTCAAAATACCATACGAAACCCTACGGAATCTCAAATTCAACAATAATCCCCAAATCTTTCCAACCAATACCTCACAAAAAACGAAAACAAGATTGCTTTTCGCAAACTAAGAAGCACGAAATTCGCCGAAACCCTAACAAATTCAGAACTCAAATCTTGGAATTTCAGCTTACGAACAGAAACAAAACGAACAACGACGAGAACAGTACTAGTGTAATATTAGGAAGCTGTGGTTTAGAAAGCCCTAAACTTACAACATCGAGGCGTACTCCGTATAGAATTTTTAGGAAAACGTCTACATATTTGATCCACTACGAGGACTTGATGAACAGCGCCGGAGCAAAGGGCTTCCATTGTCATCTCCATTTCAATCGACCGACAAGGAAAACGCCTTCGAAGCTGTCTCAAATTTCGAGAGAGAAAGAACAACAACAACAACACAATAGAGGGATCAGACGAATATAGATGGAGAGGGAAAAATCGTGAAGAGGGAGAGAGAGAAAGAGAAAGAGAGAGAGAGAGAGGACGGTAAATGAAACGACTCTTAACGGAAGTTAAAAAGAGACTTGTATGTAAGAATCGAAGATTATCCGGTGCGGTCGTCACGACACATCAATGTACTATTTGGACTACGGGAGTAGGATGATAAGATATGGTATTGATCATGGGTCGCTGGAGTTTTTTTGTTTTATTAGTTGGGATGGGATTAAT
>CM028365.1:39991772-40084272 GCA_016624345.1 Platycodon grandiflorus
CATTTTCCAAGCAATATAAGGCTTCACAAACCAAAGTAGTATCTTCGTCACATAATTCCTTTATATTTATAGAATAGCCAAATACGTAACCCGAATCACCAATGAATTCACGAATCATGTTTATGTAGAATCCTTGAACTCGCCATTCATACTCTTTGAAATCCATGGTCTTCGTTTGATTCTATTTTCGCTTGAACTCTTGAGCAATCATGAACATATCATGTTTGATCATCCTTGCCCGAACTCTAGCTATCGAACCATAAAGCACATATCTCGAACAAGAAGTAGAGCTTGCTAGGATCACATCAGTATTCATCTAGGTTTGATGAAATCATGTTGAGTCTTCGAATTCGTAATTGCGTGGAGTCGAAATCGGAGTTCACTATTCAAAATACTTGCCAGAGAGAGAGAGAGTTGACGAATTTGTAAGCTGAGGCTGCTGGCGGTAGCCATGAAAGCCTCCTCCTGCTCCTGCTCCTGCTCCAACACAACCACCACCACATTCTATCCTCTCTCTTTCACACACACAAACATACACACACGCACAAAAATAAGATTCAAACAAGATTCAAACACATAGATGATGATATAAGAAGAAATTGTAGTTACATTGCTCCTGATAGTAGTGGCGGCGTGTGAGGGGTGGCCATTTGTTGTTTGTGGTTGGTAGTTGGGATCAAATTGAACTACTAAGATGAGAGAGAAGGGGGAAAGGCTTGGCTGACGTGTCTATATAAGAGGTAAGTAAGATTTTTTTGATCGTGCATCTGCTCATGAATCTGATCGAGTGGTACAGGTAATGTTCATTTTTCTTATACTATTGAGATAGTCGAAGTATTGCGTACACCACACAGTTAGTAGTCTCTTGGATCTATTTGTTAATATAGTTCCATTTGAATATGATTACAACAAGTTCCCTAGCCTCCCAGGTTTAATATGTGTATTATTACTTAGCGCTGAGTATAGGTTTTAAAAAGTACATGATGAACTATTTTGCTAAGATTAGGTCAGGAAAAGAATAGACACTTGGAAAGCATTTAAAAAGAATAGATTGGGGAAAGTTACTTGTCAAAAAATTAGAAATGAAATGGCTGAACATTATAAATATATTAATAGGGGAAACATAAAGCAAACAGAAGCTTCTGAACACCTTACAAGAAGCTCCCAATTAAACCATCGAGTCCCTATCTGTTAAGTAACATATGCGTAGTGTGCTGGAATGTAATGGCAGATCTTTTCCCTTGAAAGAATTACTAGGTTGTCTCCCCAAATGAACCTCTTTCATCACGACCAACTTTCGCTTGGTACTTTGACATGTCTATTTCATGATTTAATGTGGATTTCACTGTAACTCACAGATTGAATCCCTTCAGAGGAATCTGATGCCTCCAAGATAGAGACTTCTTATTATCCATAAGCTCATTAAAAAAATGACTCAATATATGTTGACATTACATCCTTCTCCGCCACTATCACGAGATGTCTTAAGTTTCAATGAATTGTATCACTGCTCTTTATTAGCTGTTTGTTTCTTAAACCAATAGATGCATCTAGCAAGCAATATTGGCCTTCTCAAAGTAAACGTAATTATTAGTCATTTAAATGGAGAGATAACATGATTTTTTTAATTAATTTCTCAGTATGAATAACAGAGCAAGTACAGTGATTGCATGCCATCAGCATTCTTATATGATTTGTACCATTATGGTATTCAGAGAGTTTCAATGCTGCATTGTCTATGTGCTCCATTCACTCATGCATTCCTTTTTGTGCTGTAAATTTATAGATGTCTGGAGATGTTCCTGTAGTGCTAAGGGCTTTGATTAAGATTGGGTGTCAGCTAAGGTTAAATTCTACATTTCCGATGATCTGTAATTCTGTTGCTACTGCGTAGATTCTAATTCTAGCTTTGTTTCCTAATATAAAGATCAATTTTGTATTTTTATAGAGAAAACCCTCCCAAACAAATAATATCTATCAGTCCAACATATAATCTTGGCTTCCATCGACCACCTCAACAATATGTGGACCTTACTTCAGGTATTTCATACGATGGGATATTTCTATCATCTTCTTTCTGTTGCAGTGCTGCTTCAAGAAATTTTAATAGTTTTGCTTATATAAAGACTTCTTGTTCGGGATAATCTATCTTTCAGCTGAATATGTTACTCTGGAGATGATGATTCCGGAAAACTTTATGGGTGGATTGATTGGGAGGTGTGGCTCAAATATATCGCAAATTAGAACAGAGTCTGGTACAACAATTAAGGTATTGATCTTCTAGGCAGTACCATTCCTTTTTGGACAGGATGCTCTCTGTGCAATGTCAGTGGTTCATTGTTCATATAACAATGCTTGGTTCATTGTTCTTACAGCTCAGTTTGTTGTTTAGAAAATCTTTTAGGCTCATTGGAGTTTTATCATGTTTGAAGTTGGGATTGCAACCATTGTTATAGGAGTCTTATAGTATTTGGAGTTTCCCCCTTAAATCCACCCTAAACGACTGCATTCATCTTGTAGTGTAAATGTAGTAATTCTTTTGGGCTTATGGTTGAGTATCATTGTGTAATTGCTACATGAAGTAGAAAAAATGAGTTGGAAACCTTCTTGAAACAAAGCTTCATTAGTTCATGAAGCAGTGTTTTTTACTGTATTCTATATAGTTCAAGGCGATTACTACCGGTAATTATGTGAAATTCTTGTATTTGCGCCAGCTCCCATAATGCAGTTTTATTTGCCAAATTGTATATTCTCTTATATAGGCTACAATACAATTTTAATTTTATGCTATTAGAATTTTTCAGGCAATTTCTTATACTTCTTTTCCAAGAACTTGAAGAATAATCTTTTCTTGAAGCTAATTTTATTCTTGCAGTAGCCACATATAGTGGCTTCTACAACTATAGAGCAATTATGCAGAAGTCTTATTCCAGTACAGATATTTTCAGGCATTTACTTTATTACCATGTAACATTCATGGCTAAGAGTGAGTGTATACTCATGATTGTTAATTGAGCAACTTAATATATCAACCAATTATTTATTCAGATGAAGCCATTTTTAGTTGGCTTTAAGGGACAGGAGATAGGAATATCAATTATTGTGCTTATAATTACAGTTAGACTAATAGGTAAGTCTAGATAGCCAAAACTTATATTGTTGATTTTTTGTTATTGCAGTTTCAAGGCCTATGTTACTCATATTATGAATACACATTTACATTTTCTCTGAAATTCATTCACTCATTTCTAATAATTAATGCTCGACTCTAAAGACTTTTTTTTCCTCTGCAGCTTCTATTGTTTGGAGGGCATGGAACTCGTGGGTGGTTGAGTCCTTATGATATTTATCACAATGACTGTGTTGTTCTTGATAGGGGTGATTGTTTCCCTGTTGGCTACTTGTTGGATATTGTCCTATTATCTATTTGCTTTTGCTTTAGACGTTGTAACTGCATCGGCAATAGATCTGTTTGATTATTAACTCTTTGAATCTGTCATAATTTTTCAATAACTCTTTTGAATATTTTATCAAAATTTTCACTTTGATAAACATGTTCTCGTACGTCAACCAATTATAGTATTTTGACTTTAAATCATAGGCTGCGGGAACGGGAACAGGAACATGAACAGGAACTGGAACAGGGACAGGAACTAGAAAAAGAGGGAGAATGGAACTGGGATTGCTTTTTTAAAAAAAACATACTTCAACCTTTTTCTAAAACATTGTATTAGATGTATCACAACATTTTTATTGAAACGTTGTAATAGATCTAATACAATGTTTTTTTCAAAAACGTTGTTATATATCTAAGACAACGTGTTTTCAAAACTAAGACAATGTTTTTTCAAAAACGTTGTTATATATCTAAGACAACGTTTTTTTTCAAAAACGCTATTGTATATCTAAGACAATGTTTTTTCAAAAACATTGTTGTATATCTAAGACAACGTTTTTTAAATGTTGGCTAATGAAACTCAAAGAATGGAATTTCGGCTTGGAAAGGGATAAAACAACGTTTTTCAAAACGTTGTCTAAAAAAGGACCCTATTACAACATTGGCTTAGACAACGTTTTGGAAAACGTTGTCTTAGACCTATTACAACGTTTTTTAAACGTTGTTGAAGGCCTTTTTTGTTGTAGTGACTTAAGGTAAACAACTAAATTGAAGGGGCATTTTGGGAATTTCAACATGGTAATAGAAAGAGATTCTGACGTTAACCGGGGGGGGGAATCTAACAAGAAGATGCAAGATGTAGGACCATATGAATAAGTTTTAAAGCGGCAGGACCAAACAAAAAATTTGGTCAAAGTCAAGGGACCAAAAAATTATTTAAATCTTTTAGAATTTAATTAACTCTTGTTTTCCTTACTACTTTAATAGTTGGTTCCACTTGCACATGAGTTTAGAAGGAAAATATATAACATACTCATATTTATAATAGGATACTGCTTTAACTTTTCTTAATCAGTGTGTCGAGTTAAAGAAGACACATTTTTAGGAACAGATGGAGTAGTATTAGCTTCATTTGTTGATTTCGCTACTTGCACTCCTTACTATTCTATTTTTAAGAGCAGAGGGACTAGTATTAGCTTCATTCGTTGATTTCTTTGCTTGCACGACGAGTATGTTTCTTGAATTGTGTTAGAGTAAAAGAGAGTCGATCGTGCTCTAAACCCTAATAAGTGTGGTATATATTTCCTTAGTATGCAAGATGGTTGTTGCCTTTCTTTGTGACCTTCTTGGTAGTTTCTTCATACCTTCTTAAGGATGGACAATATATGGATGATCTAACTTGTAGGAATTCCTTGGTTTTTATGGTAGGTGTTATTTCCCAACATATAACCTTTTTTATTTTAGTCCTTGCCATGTTCTACTCCTAAGCAGTATATAAAAGGGAGTTCGTGCTTTGGAAGAGTTGACCCGAATTGAGAAAGTTTAAGTAAAGAGTTAAACACTGAAGTCTGGATGCGTTCGTGAATACAATCATATTCATTACTACATCCGTATGCTGCTTCACAGAAAGTCGTTTATGCTCACTGTCTTGTTTTCATACGTTGTTTTCTGTGAGCATTTGATATTTCACAGTTTAGATAAACTCATTATGGAGTTCTAGTTTAAGTTCCGCTAAGTGTTTTATTTTAAGTATTGTAATCCGTATAATCTTTTCATTAGTGAAAGTTTTGCCATATTGGCTGATCTACAAGCTTTGCTTGTAGACCAGAGCATTCAACTTGGTGTTCCTGTTCGGTTCGTGTTCCTGTTTGGTTCTTTTCATTTTTAATTCCACAGCTTTGATTAAGTGTGTCAGTGGTTGTTGTTACATCTAGTACAACATCCACGATATGTTTATTGTTTTGTGTGAGATCCTGGCTACAAAACTGTCAAATTGTTTGAAACTAAACACAACTTATTTTGTTAGACATATTGAGAACTTTTATCTTAAAGACGGCCTCCTTCATGAACCGAACCATATGAGCTACATGATTCGAATGTAAAAAGTTGTACACAATTACTTTGTTGAGGCCTCACATCATAATTTGTGAATTCGACCAATGTAGGGGCATTTTCGAGAGTTTACGAAGCTTCAAACTCACAACATATTAACATGTGCTTTTTATCATTTGATCAACATGTGGATAACACAACATATATAGCCTTGTCATTTTTAAGTCCACAATATAATGTATACCAACTTATTAAAACTTAGGTAGGTAATTTATAGTAGCAAAAGAACCATAAAAGGAAAAGAAAGAAAAGATAAGTTGTGTTTCAAAGTTTAAACACTTGAAGAAAACCAAAAAGTTAAGGAGATTTTGACGGTTTTAACGTATTACTTCTCGTATCGAAACACTTGTAATCAATTCTAAAACAACATTCTTTGATTCACTAAGAGATGTATAATTTGACTTTTTCGTATTAGTTTGACGATTTTTTGAACTAATTAGTTAGAAAAGAGTGATCCGTGAATGTACCTTGACAATCTCATCTCGATTTTCGTTCATCAATGGAGGAGAGATATGTTAAGGGAATAGAATCAAATGTAACATTACAATTTGATGTGTTTGATTTGGAAAAGGCAAAGGGTTGGGATTTGGTTGACTTAATTTGGGAAACGGAAGGTGGGTGGGGATTCTAGGTTTCATTAGTAGAAATGGGAAGGTTAGGAGAAAGAGGAGGGGAATGGGGTAGGTGAGTGTGGATGGGTAGAGAGAGAAATAGAAATATATAATTTTTTTTTTTTTTTTTTGTTTCACTTTGTCTTGAGTGCTGCTATTAACACCCTCATATCCTCTTAATACACCCCCTCATCTTTTATAGCAAAAATATCATCAATTAAAAAGACATTTCCCTTAATCCTTGTAATGTTAAGGGCTGGGAAAGTGAATATATGGTATAGATTGTTTTTTCTTAAAATCAATTGTTATTAGGTTCCATCTTAAAATTAATTGGTATTAGGTTGAGTAGCCCCTCAAGCCTATATACTAGTCCTTATATTTATATATATATATATATATATATATATATATATTTAGCCTATGTGGAATAGCGATTCCAATACAACCTCTAACGTGCGACCCCAAGACCTAGCGAAGAAGATGTGTGTGGCTCTAGGTCTATTGACAGGTAAGAGGTGTAGGGTCGATCATGTGAACTTAATTTTAAGAGAAATAAGAGCTAGAGGGTACAAGCAAAAGAAGCAACGAAAAGAGTGGCGTGCATGGATCGGCCCACTGGGATACCATGTGAGAGAAATATTTAGGGTCAGAAGTTAGTGTGTGGGCTTGGCCTGGACTAGATATGAACTATATTCGAGGTTGCATTCTAAAACTAATTGGTGTTAGGTAGAGTACTAGCCCCTCAAACGTATATACTAGTCCTTTGAGATATATATATATATATATATATAGTTTATATGAGGTAATAGTTCTAACAACATCTCTACCTGCATTACATTCATTTCTTGCAAAAATCCTAAATCCATCTTATATAAACCCTTTTCCCATGGCTTCTTTTGCATTGTCCTTCTTCCCCTTTCTTACATTCTATGATTCTAACTTTCTTGTTGTTCTTCTATTAATCTATGTTTATGATTATATTTCTCTAGAATACTATGTAATCAAGCTGATATGATGGTTCATAATCAATGAGACAGTGCAAAATTGATGATTTGAATATTTGTTTTAGAGGTGTAAACAAAATTAAAATTTGAGGGGTTAAAAGTGTAAAAGAGGTGTTTACGTCTTTTCACCAATCCTGAACCACCTAAGATAAAGACATAATAATATAAAACCACTAAACATTTTCTTGTATGTCGGTTACCTGTGTTTTGGGTGAATGCGTAAGTCGTCCACTCCTTTTGAGGCCTCACCTCTTTAACCTTTTCAAAAAAGAGTTAGAGCTCGTTTGGTGCAACGTTTTTAAAATGCAGCATTTTAAAAATGCAACGTTTTTAAAACGCAGTGTTTTAAAAATGCAACGTTTTTAAAACGCAGATTTTTCAAAACACAGCTTTTTTCTTAAAAAGATGTTTGAGATATCACTTCAAAACACAGTTTTTTTTTTAGCTCCGCGTTTTGGAAAAACTGGGAATTCCAGCATTTTAAAACGTAACTGCGTTTTGAAAATGCAATTTTTTCTGCCGCAGCATTGAAACGTAATTTTTGCAAATAAGCTGCATTTTTAACAAAACGCATGACCAAACGGGCTCTTATTCAAATGTTTCCTTTACAAGAATCCATTTTAGAGCGAGGCACAAAGATTGAATTAATAAGACTAGGGTAAAGTATAGTAAAACCCTTGATTTGTTAAAGGTTAGTCCTTGAAAACCTTTACGAGACAAAAAAACTCATAAAATACTAATGAGTCGATCATTTCTTATATAATTAAGAGTACGAGATGGTGATTAGTATGCATAATACTAACTGATTGAGCCTATGTAAAGACGAAGAATCTATGAAGACCCTTCTTATCTCTCCTCCAACTGTTGGTGAAGTACGAAACATGGTTTTTTTTATGAGTGGGGAAAGTGCAGCTATGAAGACCCTTCTTATCTCTCTACCAACTGTTGGTGAAGTACGAGACATGGTTTTTTTTGTGAACACGTAAATAATTCCTTGGTGTGAACACGTAAATAATTCCTTTCCTTATTTTGTACAGTCCCAATTCAATGTATATTTGATAGTCATTGTTTCCTTTGTAGACTCAAAGTATTTTCGGGAAGAATCATTCCAGTTAAGTAGCTGTAAATTGATTGATTGAACTTAATCTTAGGGATGCCTTTGTAATACAATAATATTTATAATGGAATAGGAAAAGGAAAGAAACAAGTTGTGTTTCATATTGCGTCTGTTTCTTCATGGTATCAGAGCTCCAAAGAGCCATGGATGATGCTTCTGTTCCTTCTTTAAAAACTACGGGTGCTTCTCCCTCCTTTTCCCAAACCCCTTCTTAGAACCCAAACTCTCTTCCTCTCTTCCTCAACATACAATCATACATGGATCATACTCACCTCACTGCCGAAAACTACTTGAATTGGAGTTCCCTTTTCAAGTCAGTTTTGCAAACCCATAAGCTGTTGTATACAATCACCAAGAAAAATCCACATGCTCCTCACCTTGATGACGGGACAACCCCAAACCCAGAACATGACCACTTTGCCCAAGCTTCCGGTCTTGTTGCAGGCTGGATTAAAGCCACAGTCACGTACAAAATCTAACCCCGGGTCAATCCCTGTGAAACTGCCGTGGAAGCATGGGAAATTCTTGCTAAACGGTTCAGAGGAACCTCCCGAGTCCACATACAGAAATTACGGGACGAATTAAACTCTCTCTCTCTCTCTCTCTCTCGTTCTTCGGACATGTCAATCGACGACTATCTCCTTCGTGCTACTACTCTTATTGATTCTCTAGCCAAGGCTGGAGACATCGTTTCGGAAGATGAGGTTCAACGTAAAATCTTAAATGGATTGGGACCCTCCTACAAAGAGTTCATCACCACCCAAAACAACAAACCCGCCATCACCATTGATGAACTTCAGGACCTACTGCTTCAAGAAGAGGATCTTCAACTGAAATTTGCCAATCTTTCCCTCAACTCCACCACTGCCCTGACAGCCTCAACCACTACCAACACGAAACCAAACACCACCAATACCCACACTTTTGACCCTACCCAAAATCATACCCAGTAACACATTTACCGTGGCAATGGACATCCATATCAATCGGGTAGAGGAAATAATGGCGGGAATCGGGATAGGAAGATCATGGTGGAAAAATAAAGGCCAAGGTGGCCAAGGATGTGGCCTTCTACCGACTCCCTTCTAACAGAATATCCCTCGATATGTTCCACCAAATATGTTTGTTCACTTTGATTTTACCTCAATTTGTCAACTATGCCATAAGCCTGGACACCTAGCCCCACAGTGCCCTGATCGTACCAATATTGCTTACACAACCCAATCCAGTTCCACTTCATATCCCGTTCCCTATCCTTACCCGTATCAACCATATCCTACTCCATATCAGTTTCCTCAAGCACCCTTTAACGTTTTTCCTCCAGCAACCAGTGCATCATCCATGACTCCCTCATTTGTTCTTGACTCTGGGGCCACCAATCATATGTCCCCGTCCACGAAAAATATGTCTCATGTCGAACCATACTCAGGTACTGATTCGGTTATAGTAGCTAATGGTACTCGTGTGCCCATCTCTTGTATAGGGCAGTCCTCTTTTCTAGGTGGTAACCGTGTTTTTCATTTATGTAATGTGTTATGTGTTCCCACCATGCACAAATCTTTACTTTCCATTCGTAAATTTTCATTGGATAATAATTGTTTCTATGAGTTTGATGGTTTTGGCTTTCGTGTGAAGGACAATCAAACGAAGCGGACCATTCTTTCTGGCAATAGTGTTGACGAACTTTACCAGTTACGTTTTGATTCCACTATCAAGCTTAATCCTCTCGCACTTATCGAAGAACGTGCTTTGTCATCTACTTGCATGCTCGCCTTGGCCATCCGTCATCTCAAGTTTTTTAGTCTTTGGTAAAACAGGTTCAGATTCCGGTTAGCAGATCCGTTAAAAATAAGGGTTTGTGTCATATTTGTCCTATGGGCAAGTCATGTAACTTACCATTTTTTTCTCGTAATTTTTGTTCCTTACAACCTTTAGACTTATTGCATCTGGATGTATGGGGCCCTCCCCTATTGTTTCGAACTTTGGTTACTGGTTTTATTTAAGTATTGTTGATGACTCTCTCGTTTCGTGTGGTTTTTTCCGTTAATTCATAAATCTGATATTACATCAGTTTTCACCAATTTTAAAACTCAAATTGAAAACCAATTGTCCAGAAAGATTTCAGCTGTTCATATCGTTAAGAATGTTCAGACCGATGGAAGGGGGTAAATTTATGAATCGTCAGTTTCTCTCTTTTCTCTCGCTATATGGTATTCGACATCAATCTACGTGTCCCTACACGCCTCAACAGAATGGTGTTGTTGAGCGCAAGCACAGACACATTATAGAAATGGGTTAATTTGTGCTTACTGGCTCAATCGGCGGTTCCACAAAAATACTGGCTTGAAGCTTTCTCCACCGTTGTATTTCTCATTAATCGATTACCAATGCGACAGTTGAACTATATTTTCCCTTATCAAAAATTACTGAAGAGAGTTACAGATTATCGATTTCTTAAGACTTTCGGGTGTTTGTGTTTTCCTCATTTAGCTTCATAAAATAAACACAAATTGATGCCTAAGTCTCTACCTTGTGTTTTTCTCGGCTATGATGGGTTTCGTAAAGGATATCGTTGCCTTGATATGCAATCAAACCGATTATATATTTCTCGACACGTTTTATTTGACGAGTCACATTTTCCTTTTGCTAGAGACCCTGCTTCTACAGGTCCTTCTCCTGGCCTCAGCCAGCCGATCCACCTTGGCCACCATGCACCTACACCCACTCGTCCTGCTGGTGGACCGGTATGCATAGCTCCAGCCTCTAGCCTGCCTTGGGGTCGTGATACCAGACCTCAAGTACATGATCTCAACTCCTCTCTTGATCTAGTTCAGTTCTCAAGGCCCATGCCTATTGAAGCACGTCCAGTACCCTCTTCAGCTTCAGCCGGCCCATTGAACTCCTCCATTCAGTCGTGCGCATCTCCTCCGGCTGCTCTTCCTTACTCGTCTCCAGCAGCACCACCTCGCTTATCTCTAGTCCCCCACCCAGATTTTAGTCACAGTCCCATACCGTGTGCCCTCCAAGAAGCTACCTCCAGTGACATGTCCTCTCCTCCTCTCAAATTTAAAAGTATCAACGAGCTCGTTTACAAACATTCATTACCCAAGGCCTTAGCCACAACCACCTCAGATTCTGGTGATTTTGAACCGCGCTCATACAAACAAGTTGCTCCCCTTCCACAGTGGCAACAGGTCATGCATGACGAGCTTGAGCACTATATAAGACTGGTACTTGGTCCCTTGTTCCTCGCCCTCCCAGGGCGAATGTTGTCGGAAGCAAATGGATATACAAAATCAAACGGAGGGCAGATGGTACCATTAAACTTCACAAGGCTCGACTAGTTGCCCAAGGTTACACCCAACAGGAAGGTATCGACTACGACGAAACATATAGCCAAGTTGTCAATCCACACACCATCCGTACACTGCTCACCTTGGCTCATTCTCGTGGTTGGTCCTTTGAACAACTGGATGTCCGCAACACCTTTCTCAATGGTATTCTCAATGAAGAGGTGTACATGGCTCAACCTCCTGGCTTCAGTGATAATAATTTTCTGACTCATGTTTGTAAATTACACCGTGCAATCTATAGGCTTAAGCAGTCTCCGCGGGCATGGTTCCAGAGTCTCCGCGGGCAGTGATAATAATTTTCTGACTCATGTTTGTAAATTACACCGTGCAATCTATAGGCTTAAGCAGTCTCCGCGGGCATGGTTCCAGCGTCTCCATGATTTCCTAGTTATCCTGGGGTTCTTTAACGGCAAATCTGATAGCTCCCTGTTCATTCGTCACAGCGGGGTCGACATGGTAGCTATTCTAGTATATGTTGACGACATTCTTGTGACAGGTTCTTCCTCTTCTTCAGTTACCAAAGTGATCGATCAAATATGTGCGACCTTTGAAAGTCGTTGTCTGGGTCCATTGGGGTATTTTTTGGGTATTGCAGCAACCCGCACAGCCACCCATCTCAGTCTCAATCAATCCCGTTATGCCTCTGAGCTTCTTCGAAAGTTCAACATGGAAGGCTGTCGTCCTGCTAAAACCCCCATGATTGCAGGTTCTTATTTCGATTCTATTACCGGAGATCCACTGCCCGAGGTCACTCTATGCCGTAGTATGGTTGGAGGCTTACAATATCTTACATTGACTCGACCCGACTTATCATTTGTGGTTAATTAGGCATGTCAACATATGCATGCTCCACGTACACCGCATTTACAAGCTGTCAAGCGGATTCTTCGCTTCATTAAAGGGACAATCACCCTTGGTCTTTACTTCCGAGCCTCCCCCAATATCACTTTGTTGGCCTTTTCGGATGCAGTTTGGGCAGGCTCTCCGGATGATCGAAGATCCACCACCGGTGCTTGCGTGTTTATTGGTCCCAATCATGTCTCATGGATTGCCAAGAAGCAATCCACTGTGTCTCGCTTTAGTAGTGAGGCCGAATATCGGGCTTTGGCTATTACAGCTGCTGAGCTGCGATGGTTCTCATTCCTCTATCGCGAACTTGGACTTCACTTACATGCCCCGACCATCCACTGTGACAACATTTCGGCCATTCACATGTCCCGGAATCCCGTATTTCATGCTCGAATTCGTCATGTCAAAATTGACTACCACTTTGTGTGTGAATTGCAACAACGAGGTTTTCTTCGCCTCCGTCACGTTTCTACAAGAGATCAGATTGCCGACATCTTCACCAAAAGTCTTGCTCAACCACGGTTACAGCTTCTTTCCAACAAGCTGCAGCTTCGTTCCACTCCTCTTGGCTTGCGGGGGGTGTGAACACGTAAATAATTCCTTGGTGTGAACACGTAAATAATTCCTTTCCTTATTTTGTACAGTCCCAATTCAATGTATATTTGATAGTCATAGTTTCCTTTGTAGACTCAAAGTATTTTCGGGAAGAATCATTCCAGTTAAGTAGTATTGAACTTAATCTTAGGGATGCCTTTGTAATACAATAATATTTATAATGGAATGGGAAAAGGAAAGAAACAGGTTGGGTTTTCATATTGTGTCTGTTTCTTCATTTTTTATGAGTGGGGAAAGTGCAGCTGGTCCGGGCGCTTTTACAGGAAAATTCTACACCCACTCTTGGGACATTATAGGTGCTGATCTTCATACTGCCATTTTGGAATTCTTCGCAGGATTTTCTATGCCTTGACCTTGGACGAGCACGCTTATTGCCACGATCCCAAAAACAGAGAAACCCTCTTCGTTTAAAGATCTTCGTCCTATCAATCTGTGTAATTTCTGCAAGAAGGTGATCTCACGAGACTCCTCAAGGTTGTCTACAATTCTCCCTCATTATTTCGATGAAATCAGAGTGCATTTAAACAGTTTTGGACCACTTATCTTAACATAAAAAAGAAGAGGAAAAAATATAAAAAGATGAAGAAGAAGAAGATGCGTTACTTAATGGCGAAGCCACTGGTCAGGATTTTATCAGAAGATTTAAGATTATTTTGAGAGTAAAAAATCACAAAATAATACTCCCTTTGTCTCTAAATTATTGTCTTTCCTTCATTTTTCGTTCATCTTTACATAATTGTTTTGTTTAAAAATTTTTTTCTTAGAATATTATTTTTACCATTTTATTCTTACTTTTTTTCCTACTTTAATTATGTGCTACATGTGCGTAAACATTAAAAAAACTACATACTTTATTAATATTAATAATTAAATCAATTATTATTTTTAATGTGTATTGAATCGAAACAATAATTTGAAGACGGAGAGATTATTTGATTACAGGGAAGGGAAATATAAACAAAATCAATCAATTACCTGTCAATCCATTCACCAAAATTAAATTTTGTTGGTTCAACAGGGATATACACAAATCAAACCAAACCAATCAATTACCTGTCAATTCATTCCATCAACATTATCTTTAGCCTTTACTTCGTATGATTGAAATTAAGAAACTTCATCTACAATTCCAACCATGACAGAGTGGATCCACCAAACCATGACAGAGTGGATCCACCAAACCATGCCATAAATACACCAAACAACGTCCCAGAGAACATATATTAAGGGTTTGTTTAGAAGATAGATATGGATAAACACTAGTATTAATTTTTATTTATATATTAGGGATAATTTTATAATTAAAAATATTAGTCATATAATTTTTTTAAAACAAATGTGCTAATAATATCACCGTCTTTATTGGTATTATTAGAGAGGAAAAAAAGATTTTATCCGTACAACATATTGAGTATTAAACCCGACAAGACAATTCAATTATTAGTCATATTTGATTTTAATTCTGATTACTAATCGACTTTAAGTGTAACAATAACACCAAACCAGTTAATATTGTCATATTGCAAATCAACCAAATCAGTAAGAATTGCGTTTTAAAAAGCTGTTAAAAATAAGTTGTGTTTTAAAGTAATATTCTAAAGGCAAGCTTCGTTTTGTAATTCTTAACCAGTATACTCAATACTTTTCCTAGTGTTTATTACAGTACTATTTCCATTTCAAAACTGTCTTTTTTTTTTTTTGGACATTCAAAAATAAGATAGGTGTCTTTTATTTATTTTTAGAAAAATTCTTACAAATTATCAACAATATCTTTTCTTTTTAATTATGAGATAAAATTGAAGAGACACCAAACCATGCTATAATTAACACATCAAACAACGCCCCAGTGTTCTTCTATCAGAAATTAAGCACAATTATGCTAGGAATAACTCAATAAGCTGGAAAACAAACCAATAAACTCACAAATTGAGACACCAATCAACCATAAAACAGAGGAGAGATAGATCATAAAAATATTAAAAAAAAATTAATCAAAATTAAATGAATCAAGATGAATCAATATTAGATCTGGGAAAATCAAAACATTATATATAGAAAATCAAACTCCAAATCCTACAGAAAAAAAAAAACTCAATCAATCAAAAACTTTCCATAGGTACAAACCCTCCAAGAAAGTATCAACAAAACCCATTAACGAAAAACTAAAACTAAAATAAAAATAAAAATGGATTGAAAAGAAACAAGGGCTAAGACATGGTGCTGGTGGAGATTAAGATGAGCGTCGAATGTTCTTGACCTTGTGCCATCCCTTTTTGCAGGACTCCCCAACAACCTTTGCACTCTTCTTGAAGAAGCTCTTGATATCCTTTGCACTTTCCTTCACCTTCTTCTCAAAACTTCCCATCCTCGTAAGCTTTGTAGACAGAGAATCTAACTGAGTTCAGAGAGAGAAACTAACTGTGGAGTTTTTAGAGAGAGAGAGAGAGAGAGAGAGAGGTTGTGAGAGAGAAAATACAGGGGATTTGGGGTTTTTAAGGTTAGAGAAGTAGAGGTGGAGGAGGTTCTGGAATCGTGCCGTGACAGGCTGACAGCTAAGTATAGCAATAAAAGAAAAAGGTTATCCTACAAACCCCCCTTCAGCTTTTCTTTTGAGTTCAAGCAACACCCTTATAGTCATTATTTGGACAGTAAGTAGGTGACTTGGATGGAATTGGAACTTCTAGAGTCGGGTATATGTAGAGTTGGTGAATTTACCTGCAAAGATTTGACCACATCATAAAACTTGTTGATCCAAGGGTTTAGCTCACGTGGTTTTGAAGTTCACTAATCCCAACCATTGGATCATCATGCAATTTTGAAGTCCACTAGCAAGTTTTGTGGTGTTGGCCAAATCTTGGTCATGGAATACAAGAAATCTAGAAATCTCAACTCTAGAGGTTCCAAATTCCATTTAAACTACATCTAGCTTGTAGGAAAGGTTCAACATGATTATATGTGATGATGTATTGCTCAACGATAATCTTAGTTTTGAAAATTCATACATTTTTTTCCCGTTAAGGTTATTTTAATTTGATACATTTAATTTGGTGTTTCGTCCATGGACCCTTTAAGCTTGGAATTTGCCCAACTAAGTATGGTTCCACTTATTTAAAACGTCAAGAGGTTGGCCATATGAGGACGACTTCATTCACTGCACCTACTATTGAGATATGCTTGAGCTCCAAAGTTATGTGTCAAGCGCCAAAAATTCATCATGGGTTTTCAAAATCTTCGTTGTGCACCTGAGTTGCCATAAAAAAACCTTGACCCAAGTTCAAATCTATACTTTTAGTGATATGCCTGCACCATTATCTTATATACCTATTTTGTAACATTAGAGCTCCCAAATTTTGTATCATAAAATTTTCATACCAATCTATGTGACTACCATGAGATTTATCCAACATCACATCAAGGAACCTGTGTTATGTGGGATTAGACTAATTAATTGCATACTATGTTATCAGTTAAAATATTAATTGCAAACTATAGTTTCTCATATCTTCTTTTCTAAATGTTCCAGCTTTCAACTATGTTATCAATTAAAATATTTATGAGTCATGCTAACGAGTGCCTAATGACACTTTTCAAAGATCTAAAAATAGAAATATCTGACACTAAAAAATTGTTAGCTATTGCGCTTGGGGATACTCAATTTATTTGCAATGATTTTCAATGCAAAATGTTTCTATTGCTGGATTCTTAGGGCCTGTTTGATTTAGCTGATGAGAAATGACTTATGACTGATGACTTATTGCTGATGACTTATGACTGATGACTTATAACTGATGACTTATAAACTAGTGTTGTTTGATTTAACTTTTCAAAGTGCTGATGAGCTGTCTTTAATTTAGTGTGATTGTTTAATTGATAAGTTGAAAAATTGCTGAATTAAAATATAAGACTAAAATACCCTCATCATTAAATATTCTTTGCATCATTATTATTATTTACTATTAATATATATTATTAATATTTACTTTTATTTTTATTATTATCATTATTCACAATTATTTATTTATTTTTACATTTATTTCAATTATTATGTTTATTTATTATTATATTTATTACAATTATTATGTATTACTATTATTATTTATTACTACTACTACTACTACTACTACTACTATTATTATTATTATTATTATTATTATTATTATTATTATTATTATTATTATTATTATTATTATTATTATTATTATTATTTACTACTATTCTTATTATTACTATTATTATTTACTAATACTATTATTATTATTATTATTATTATTATTATTATTATTATTATTATTATTATTATTATTATTTACTACTATTATTAATAATATTTTTATTATTTACTATTATTATTATTATTATTATTATTATTTACTACTATTATTAATAATATTTTTATTATTTACTATTATTATTATTATTATTAATATTATTATTATTTACTACTACTATTATTAATATTATTACTTTAATATTATTAATATTAATATTATTACTTTAATATTATTAATATTATAAATATTATTATTAATTAATAATATAATAATAATATTATTATTATTATTAATTAATAATATAATAATAATATTAATAATAATATTACTATTATTAATATTAATAATAATAATAAAAATATTATTGTTATTATTAATTATATTAAATTAATAATAATAATAATAATATTATTATTATTATTATTATTATTATTATTATTATTATTATTATTATTTTATTTATTTATTTATTTTTATTAGGGGTAATCTTGGGATATAGAAAGTTTTACTAAAGAAGATGACTTACTTGTTTTTTAAAAGTAGAAATAAGCATCATGTCTAGTACTTATAACTTATGACTCACATGTGCTTTAAGTGGTTTGTACATGACTTATGACTTATTCACTCATAAGTGAAATCAAACGCATTTAAAATGACTTATGATAAATCATAAGTCATAAGCACCTGTCTATAAGACGAATCAAACAGGGCCTTTAATGCAGAATCTGATTCATAGTTGGGTAATTTTAAAACTCGGTCAGAATCTAAGGGCTAAACTCGTTATGATTCATACTTTAGGGTACAATGTGAAAGTACTTCTAACATTCAAGGGTATAACTTAAGTCGGAGATGTTTGGTTAGTAAATTGGGAGACGTGCTCCTTCTCATTGGTTCTTTTTAATCTTTGGGGGCGGGGGGAGCTCGTGGGAGCCAGCTCATTAGCTGAGACGTGGCCGAAAAATAAAACCTTATTTAAAATACCGAAACTCAATTAATGCTACAATATTATCGTCATAATATTTTTTATAGTAGTTCTTCCTTCCGTTTCAGGCAAAAAGTTCACTTTCTTTATATAGAAGTTAACATAAAACTAAATTAAATAAAAAATTTACATACTTTACTTATATTTTAAAAAATAAAATTTTATTAATTAAAAACTATTTTAATAATACTATGAATTACAATTTTAATAACTTTGTAAAAATCACTAGATTTATATTAATTATTGATTAAATTTTAGCTTAGTTGACAAAAAAAAGTCAAAAGTGGACTCTTTACCCGGAACGGAGGGAGTATATTATTAATGATATTTTTAAATTTATGTACTTTATAAAGATGAATATTTATTCTAAATGGAGAAAGTATATTTTTATTATTCAAAAACACAATTCATGTTTAAATCAAAACAACTCCTTACAACCTAATTTACGCACTTGGTAATACTGCCTCCATTCCTACATTGTTGTCTTTTTTTTATTTTTTAGCACTGTTTTTCATATAAAAATTTAACATTTATTTTTTAAATTTTTAAAAAAATTTTAAAACACGTAATTTATAGTATCAAAAAAATATTACGAACTACGTGCTCTATGAATTAAAAATAATTACAAAAATATACTTGAGAAAATAGTTAATTTGAATTAAAATAGTCAAATATGAAAATAATTCAAGAAGAAAGTTGTATAAAATTAATTCTATAAATATATTTCTTTTATTTTATCATATTTTAACAATTAAATGCACTAGCAATGGATAACCACGAAAGATGGACGTGCTTGCGAATCCTTGGGCTCCTTGTGGGCCCATTGGAATTGGGGCCCGCAGCAAATTCTGGCTGAAGTTCAAAGCCGTTAGGCGGAGAATCTTCCTTACCGATACGTTTGGACATGAGGATAAAAAGGCCGTCTTTTTCTCGACTATTTAGAGATATTCTTTTGGTTAACGGAATTTGTTTCATGGGTTAATTAGACCGTTAGTTTTTTTATTATTAATTTTTTTATAATTAGTCTCTTAATAATTTTTTTTAAATTTCAATCTCTAGAGTATCAAAAAGTCACGCGACTGGTCCTTTTGATGGATGTCGTTAATGATTTGTCGTTTAGTTGCCCATGTGCTTTCCACGTGCGTTTGACCAAGGGTAAACATGAAATTTCCCTTCTTCTTCACATCAATGAGAATATCTTCTCTCTCTCACACACACGCACAAACACACACACACACAGCAACTAGATTGGAGCCAATGCAGCACATCGGAGCCAAAGATTTCGACGGTGGGACGCCGACGATGGGTGACCTTTGCCGGAAAGTCATGAATTCGCGTCTCTGCCGTAACCTTCGCTGCTGATAAATAAAGCCATCTTTTCCACCTTCTTCCCTAAATTATCTCCACCTTTTTAAAAGTCAACTTCGCTGCTGCCATTGTTGATCAGTAAGTCCTCTTCTTTCAGTTTCTTTACCTAGCTCATCAACTGGCCCACTGTTGCTGTTAAAAAACCCAATAAACCAAAATTGATTTTGATTTTGAAATTCCAAAGCTCCCAAACCCAAACCCAGTTAATCGATTTTGAGAATTTTCTGATTCTTAACATTTGATGATATGTGTATTGCGGATTAAGTGAGGATTTGGTGGTTGTAGAGTTTGAAATTTGGCCGCTGGAGATGGTGGAGGATAGACTATAGGCTGTGTGCTGCCATAGGGGACTTGTGGTTGGGAATGGCAAGTGGCGGTGGTAGTGTGGTAGGGAAAATGGGGAATGTGTTTAGTCATGAGAGCAAGAGTGACTTGGCTGTTATGGTGAGTGATTTCCTGGAGAATAGAAGTGGTGGGGCCGACTCAAGGTATAGTAGTGATAGTGATTATGGGTTCTGTGATCTTGCTAACCTCGTGGACAAGATTTTTGGGTTCTGTGAAGCTGAGTTGAGCCATTTGGGTGGTTAATATCATTGGTTGATGTTTGATTTTCATGGTCCTTTTTCTTTTTTAAGGAATTTTGTTTTCTTTTCCTTTTGATGTCTGATTTTCACCATCGCCGGCATTGAAATGGGTAACCGGAGACGGTGGTTGCCGTTCAGAGTCAGAGAAGATGAGGATTGTTGTTAGTTGTTGTTGCTGCTGGGTTGCCGACTGTTGTTGCTGCTGCATTGATGTCTGAATTAGGGTTTTTTTTTTTTAAGTCTTGCACATGAAAGTCCATAAATTCCCTCAACCAAAGTCACGTATTGGGCACATGACAGACTTAACGGAAAAATCCTAACGGCATCCAACAAAAGGAATAAACGTGTTTAGTTTTGGTACTCTAGGGACTGAAATTTAAAAAAAAATTGTTAAGGGACTAGTGGTGAAAAAGTCCATAGTCGAGGGACTAATGATATCATTAACCCTTGTTTCATTAGTTCAATTATCTTGCTTTTATTCTTTTATTACTCTTTACAAAGAAATTTTATAATTTTTAATAAATAAATACATTATACTCTTTCTATTTTATGAAAAAAATCCTCTTTAATTTAAAATATTTTTGTTAAAGAATTTATTTTTTAAAATAATGCATACAATTTTCATAAATTTAAACTATACCCTGTACATATATTATAAGCTTCTTGGCTATGATTAAATATTTTTTGTAATTATAACTAACTTTAGTTATAATAATATATCTTTTAATAACTAAACTTTTCAAATGTAGATTTTTTTGAGTAGAATGAAAAGAATAATAGATTACCTTTAGAATTATTATTATTATTATTATTATTATTATTATTATTATTATTATTATTATTATTATTATTATTATTATTATTATTATTATTAGAATTACCTTTAGAATTATGATTGAATGTAAGATGACACAAAAAAAATTAATAGAAAATGCACATATTGCAAAATTATTGTTTTGTTTGACATTTTGAGTCAAATTGACTATTTTTCAAAAGGAAATTTGAAGTATATATTTTTATATATTTTAAAATCAGAAAACACGTTGTTCGTAGTACCAAAAACTATTACGAATTACATATTTTATGATTTTGTAAACAATATACGTCAATTTTTTTAATTTGAAAAACAATCAATTTAACTAAAAAAAAACCAAATAAGAAAATAATTTAGGAACGGAGGGAGTATGTGCTAACATAACATTCAAATTGTAACAAAAATTATGATAGACCCTCTTTTAATACAAAAATAAAACATCGCAACCTAATAAAAGAATTACTAAGAGCTCGTTCGGTGCAACGTTTTAAAATTGTAGCGTTTTAAAAAATGCAGTGTTTTTAAAACACAGTGTTTTTCTTATAAATACGTTTGAGATATCACTTCAAAGCGCTGCTTTTGGGGAAAAAAAATTGAGAATTTAAATTGAGAATTTCAACGTTTTAAAATGCAACTTCGTTTTTAAAACGCAATTTTTTTTGCCACAGCAGTAAAATACATTTTTTTATCCCAATATTTTAGCCAAAACGCACGATCAAACCAGGGCCGGCCCAAGGGGTGGGCAGGCTGGGCACCCTCCCAGGGCCCAAATTAATAAGGAGCTCATTTTTTTTTTTTTTTTTGTTATAGTATTAGTATACATGTAAACTAAAAATAATATCCAAATTTCTTGAACTGAGGCCCAAACTTAAAGCTTTTGCTGTTATTTTGAATTATGTTTGTTCAATTGTTTGCTGAGACTTTGTTTATTTGTTAAATTTTGTTACATTGTTCATTATTATTTTTCTTTTTACAATGTTTTTGTGTGTTTAAAAATTGAAAGTGACATTGACTTTGTTTATTTGTTAAATTTTGAATTATGTTTCTTCAATTGTTTGTTGAAACTTTTGAGTTTGATAGTTTATTTACATCTTACATAGTTATATTGAATTTTCAATTAAGTTAATTACTAATTTGAAGTCATAGCTCTTAGTGATTGATAAGACAACCATGAAATAGAAGTGCAAAGTAACAAGAATCCCAAATTATTCTTACGATGATTGTTGATTTGAGTAATTGAGTTTTTTTTTTTTTTTACTTTACGAGACTGAAATTCGGTAAGAATTTGTTCAGTTTTCTAGATAATAATATTTCTCCAAACTTAATTTCAACTCAGTAGGAACCTGTTATTGAAATTGTACTGATAGCAAAAATTATTTTTGTCTCCCTAAAAATTTAAATTAAAAAATACATAAAATTAATATTTGATAATTAAATTAGGACCCTTCTTTTAACTTTACCCTGGGTCAATAAAATGCTAGGAACAACCTTGGATTAAACGGACTCTAAAAAGACCCAATGTATATTCTAAAATGTCCGCTAACCAAAAATAAAATGCAATTAACGCCTTAACAAACTCAAGTTTGATTCTTGAAAGACCTCCAAAATTAACGCGAACAAACTTAACTCAAATTTCGAGTAGACATCAGTGCCACCCAACTAAGCTTCAAATCACTAACCTCTAAAAAGCGGAGACAAAAATTAAAAAGAAATTAAATTTTTTGTTTTTTCGAAATAATGAATTGCCGATCTAACAACTGGCAGAGCCACTCTGAGCTTGACGGGGAGTGGAAAAAACAGCTGGGAATGATCAAAAGGAGTGATTGATTAAGGAAGTGAGTAATGCTATGGATATTTAAAGAGTACTAAATTTTTTATATAAAATAATGTGTCACTTGATGTGATAGTTAATATGGTACAAAAAAATAAAATTAAAAATTATAATTAATATATCACATTAACTA
Organism: Platycodon grandiflorus; assembly: GCA_016624345.1. Lineage (NCBI taxonomy): Eukaryota > Viridiplantae > Streptophyta > Magnoliopsida > Asterales > Campanulaceae > Platycodon > Platycodon grandiflorus. Next base: position 40,014,814 of record CM028365.1, read on the forward strand.
TTATATCAACTGATATATTATTTAATATAAAAAATATAATACTCTTTAAATACTCGTAGCATTACTCTAAAGAAGAATACGGTGTAAACGGAATAATAAAGGATTGCTTTAATTCAATAAAGTATACGAAGGATGGAATAGTTTGTAGATACTTCAAGGATTTGTACCAGCTAAGGCTATACATGACTGCCTACCTCCGTGTCATAGACTCATAGTCCAAAATCTGTTCTTTTCAGGCACTACATTCACTAATACTTCCTCTGTTCCTAAATTATTGTCTAGGTTGACCCGGTATACATATTAAGAAAACTCAATTAATTTGATTATTAATATTAGAATAGTATTGAAAAAGTGTGTTGTTTCCTTTAATGTCCATGTGTATGTGGCCCATAATTAAAGTAGGAAGAAAAAGTAAGTGTAAAATAGTAAAAGTGATGTTCTAAAAAGGAAAGTTTCAAACAAAACAATTATTTTGGGACGGACGAAAAAGCAAAGAAAGACAATAATTTAGGGACGGAGGGAGTAATAAGTTTAGTACTGCATGGTTGGTATTGCGTTTTAGCTAAAATTAATAATTAAAATTTAATTTATTTATAAAAATTGTGTATCAATTATAGTTTTAGTAAATTCACGTATAGTATGTATATAATATATGTAAATATGAATAATTAAAAAATACTTTTATTTATGGCCAAAATATAAAAAACCTCCCAAAGTATCCATCAAATCTCACTTTGCACCCTAATTTGAAATTTGTACGTACAAACACTCCACGTTCCAATTTGTCCCACTTAACACCCCGGCTGTGAACGACGTTAAAAATATTAACAGAAGCCATCACATGCCTTGCACGAGGGGGGCAATTGGGTCTTTTTCTCATTGTCTTCTCCCCCAAATTAAAACTAGGCTTTCTCTCTCTACAATATAATTTCTGTTGGGACCAACCGCTGCTTCTCCATCGGCTTCCCTTTTGGCTCCTAGCTCAGGTCCTCCGTTGCCGTGCCTCCTGGTATCTCCACCCTGACTCCCGGCGGTGCACCTAGTGAAACACCTAACGCAGCCAGTTTGAACAGAATCACCGTCGCCGGATCCGCTCTGTGGTCTTCGTTGCAGCTGCTTTGGTGTTTTAGATCTGATCTACTGGAGATTTATTGTGATTTGTACTTTTGCCGGAGTTTGCGCTCCTTCAATCCCACTACTGTCGCCGACCTCCTCTGTCATCCACCCAGCAACCGACTCTAACCATTTCTCTGTTGGCCGAGATTTTCACCGAACACAAATCCCTCGCATCTTCTTCGTCCTCTCCAACTCCATCGAACCCAACAATTCCTCGCCCCGGTTTCGACCTCTCTCTAACACCATCGCCCGCACAGTCGCCTTACTCACCGTCGAATTCAACACCGGTACCAACAGTGAATTCAGCCACCCCGATGGGAACCAGTGAGTTTGAGGGTTTTGATGATTATAGGAACCAGAGAATTCAACACCGGTCTTAATTTTATCTTTCTCTCTCTCTCTTTCTTTCTCTCTCTCTCTTCGCCCGCTTCTTCTTGTTGTTCTCTCTCTCCTCTTGTCTGGGTCGTCGTCTTCTTCTTCTTCTTCTTCTTATTAGTCTTGTTATTGTTGTGCCCTAGATCTCAAATCTCCTGCAATATCAAACGTTTGAGTCTTCGAATTCGATCTTTTGATTCAATACATAGTTTTTGAGATTCTAGAGATCATTTGAGATCAGGTATTTCCATCCGTGATTTGGATTTCGAAATGCGTAGATTTATTGTATTGAATCTCCCAAATTTTTAGGGAATTTTTTTTTGTTTGGATTTTGAATTTCTAATATTTCTGCATCTCCTTGGCGTTACATTGGCGTGATTTCGGTTTTACGTTTCTATCTAATTGTTCATGATTCCAATGATTTCGTGAATTAAGAGCTTTTGGGTTGTTTCTGTGCATGTGTGTGTCTGTGTGTGTATGAGAGAGAGAGAGAGAGAAAGATGGCGATATCGGTGAAGTTGGAAGAAAGAAAAAATTTCTTGTATGAGAATGAGTTGACTCAGTAGGATTAAGAATCAAAAAGACTAAAATATCCATGTGTCGTGAGATGCACATGCTACCTTCCGTTAACATAGTAACGGCCGTTGGGGGTAGGGGGCAAAGTGGGACAAATTGGAACGTGGAGTGTTTTTACGCACAAATTTCAAATTATGGTGCAAAGTGGGATTTGGTGGATACTTTGGGGGTTTTTTATATTTTGGCCTTTATTTATCGTATTCAAACCAAACTTAATTAAAAATATTCATATTTTTGGGTTAAATCATATAGTACACGTATATAACTTTAAACGTATTCTACTTCACGTATAAAACTCGATATATACTAATTTTTTATATAATTTTATTATTAAAATTATTCAATTTATATTATTAATCTTGTTCGAATTGATCAAATTAGATATTTAATAATTATGAAGTCTAAGAAATATTATTTGTTACTACGCATACTGTTTGAAGTACACACATAAGAGTATATATGTTTAATGATGCTTTTATTTAGCTATTAACAAATAGTTATTTTGTCATAAATATGTAATAATATGAAAATAATAGTTTTGAGAGTGTAAATTTAAAAATATTAAGATATTTAAACGTAAAATTGATAAAAAAATATAAAGAATTTCATACAGAATATGACGTATTTTTTATCCCGTACAGTTCAGTCATATTCGTATTATATCCGTACAAGCGTAAATATTATAACATCAATTTTAAGGAGTTGCTTAAGTCCACTGTGACACAGTAGCTAAAGTCTGCTGAAGCAAACCTGCTGATCTAGTACCAGCAGAGTTGTTTGGCGAGGAAATTGACCAAACCCGATAAACATTTCATCTTTGTTTTTAAAGATATTTCAAAATAGGATGAAATCTAAAAATGAAGGTCATATAGGCTATTCACCCCTCTCTAGCCTATATTCTGAGCATACCTACGGGACCTAACAGAGGCCTTGCATAGGAATATAAGTGGGGCAGCGAGGATCAAATGTGCTGAAGGCAGGATATAGATCATAAAAATTAAAGATGGCTGGACTGAAGTTGATGGAAAAGAAGGATATTATCGGAGCTTCAGTAGCCACTACCTCAGTAGCTTCCTTGATCAAGGCCTTGGCTACACCCTTGATGAGGTCAGAGAGAAAACCATCATGAGCCTTGTCTTCTTCAGCAGGGGAGGAGGAGGCAAAAACGATAGGGGGAGAAGGAGAGATAGAGAAGACTATCTGAGATAAGGTCTGGAATGAATGTTGAGGGAGATGTGGGAGGAGAGTTGACTGGTGTATTGGTTTTGACTGGGGAGGTGAATTTGGCTGAAGAAGAGGGTTGAGCTAGAAAAGGTATATGTGAGGAAGGTTGGTTTGCTGGTAGAGTGGAAGAGGATGAGTGTATGAGAAGAGAAAAAAAAGGAGAAATGTCTGATTCGGTAGGAGGGGAAAGGCCATTGTCCCTATGGATTTGGTTCCATTACTTAAGAACAATCAGATCCTAGACGGCAGAATTGTAGGTAGAACTGCTAGGACTAGGAAGGAGGTTGGGGGTCATAGAAATGACCCAACTTGATAAGAATCTCCCCAGAAGTCATGGGTTAGCATGAGAGGCGTTTGGGGTAGTCAAGTGTGGAAATGATGGGGTCGAAGTCAGCAGGGTTGGGGATAGGCCTGCTGTCCCTAAAGAACAGCAGTTCTTGGACGTTTGGGTGCAGGTGGTCATAGGGGTTGATTTTTTGTTTCTTAGGATGGGGTTAGCTGGTGGGTATGGATGGCTGGCGTTTGGTGTATATAAGAGGTTGACTCTCAGTCGAAGCCTCGAGCTCCTCAGGGTCGATTGGTGGGGGTGAAGGAAAGGATGGTTGATCGGCAAAAGGCACATATTTGGCCTTTTTGGCACTCTTTTTAAGGTGCTTGCCTTGCCTGGTTTTGGTTGGGGTAAAAGTAGTTGAGGGAATGGCTGGTTGTGGAATAGCTGGTGTAGGAGCAGGGTTAGCTGGTATGGGTTCGGCTGATGAAGGGGTGGAAGAAGCAGTTGGGTTTGATTTGGAGGAATTGGCTAGAAGAGTTTGTGTAGGTAGGCCAAAGGTTTCATCAGGGGATTTGAGGGAGGTTTTAATTTTGGGTTTGGCTTTGGAAGAGGGTTGGGATACCATAATTTACAAGCTGTTGTTTAATCCACAACTGTTGTGAGTAGCAGCTACCTGCAGCTATGTATTCTGCCTCAGTTGTTGAAGTTGAAACAAAAGATTGCTTTTTGCTAGCTCATGAGATTAGTCGATTCCATAAAAATTGACAAGTCCCACATGTGCTTGTCCTGTCAATCTTACAAGCAGCAAAATCAGCATCAGAATAGCCAATAAGTGTGAAAGATGAATCCCTTGGATACCAAATACCCAATAGTTGCCTGTATCAATGAGATATCTGATGATCCTCTTGACTGCTTCCAAACGAGATTCCTTAGGATCAGCTTAAAATCTAGCACAAACACAAACAACAAACATAATATCAGGTCTACTAGCTGTTATGTAAAGAAGTGAACCAATCATAGCTCTGTAAAGAATTATATCCACTTTCTTACCCTTCTCATCTTTGTCAAGATAGAAGTTAGTAGCCATTGGAGTGTTGAAGCTATTTGCATTCTCAAGACAAATTTTTTTGATAAGATCCTTTTGCATATTTGGCTTGGCTGATGAAGATACCAGTTGAGCTTTGCTGAATTTGAAGTCCTAGGAAGAATGTGAGTTCTCTCATCATGCTCATCTCAAATTTGCTCTGCATAAGCTTCTCAAATATTTTACACAGGTTTTCATTAGTAGAGCCAAATATAATATCATCAACATAAATTTGAACTAATAAAGAATGACCCTTATGTTTCATGATAAATAAAGTAGTATCAATTTGATCTCTAACAAAGCCTTGAGTTATCAAGAACTTTGAAAGGGTCTCATACCAGGCCCTTTCATGATAAAACGTTGTCTTAGGTCTATGACAACGTTTTTAAAACGTTGTCTTAGGTCTAAGACAACGTTTTTAAAACGTTGTCTTAGACCAAAGACAACGTTTTAAAAACGTTGTCTAAAACTGGACCCTACGACAACGTTGGATTAGACAACGTTTTAAAAAACGTTGTCTTTTGTCTATTACAACGTTTTAAAAACGTTGTTAAAAGTCATTTTTGTTGTAGTGCCAACTGCTTATACAGTCAAACAAGACCTACCTGCTGAAGTCAGAGAAGTAAGAGATCATCCAATCACCCAAGTAATTGGTGATCTTAATGCTGGTGTTCAAACAAGACAAACTTCAAGAAATGAATGTATGTACTCCACTGCATTTGTTTCAAATATTGAACCCTAGAAGGTAAATGAAGCTTTGGAGGGAGGATCCAAGCTGGGTAGAGGCTATCCAAGAAGAGCTAAATCAATTTGAAAGATGCCAAGTTTGTACATTAGTTCCTAGGCCTAAAGGACAAACAATTATTGAAACCTAGTGGGTTTTCAGAAACAAGATGGATGAGAATATCAGAAGGAACAAGGCAAGACTGGTAGCTCAAGGCTATAGACAGAAGGAGGGAATTGACTATAATAAGACATTTTCTCCTGTTGCAAGATTGGAAGCTCTCAGGATATTCCTTGCATATGCATCTTTTAAGGACTTCAAGCTATATCAAATGGATGTTAAAAGTGCATTTATGAATGATGAGCTGCAAGAAGAAGTTTATGTGGAACAACCACCAGGATTCCTAGACAACACAAGAAGAGAAGATGTCTACAAACTGAGGAAATCACTGTATAGACTCAAGCAAGCTCCAAGGGCCTGGTATGAGACCCTTTCAAAGTTCTTGATAACTCAAGGCTTTGTTAGAGATCAAATTGATACTACTTTATTTATCATGAAACATAAGGGTCATTCTTTATTAGTTCAAATTTATGTTGATGATATTATATTTGGCTCTACTAATGAAAACCTGTGTAAAATATTTACGAAGCTTATGCAGAGCAAATTTGAGATGAGCATGATGAGAGAACTCACATTCTTCCTAGGACTTCAAATTCAGCAAAGCTCAACTGGTATCTTCATCAGCCAAGCCAAATATGCAAAAGGATCTTATCAAAAAAATTTGTCTTGAGAATGCAAATAGCTTCAACACTCCAATGGCTACTAACTTCTATCTTGACAAAGATGAGAAGGGTAAGAAAGTGGATATAATTCTTTACAGAGCTATGATTGGTTCACTTCTTTACATAACAGCTAGTAGACCTGATATTATGTTTGTTGTTTGTGTTTGTGCTAGATTTTAAGCTGATCCTAAGGAATCTCGTTTGGAAGCAGTCAAGAGGATCATCAGATATCTCATTGATACAGGCAACTATTGGGTATTTGGTATCCAAGGGATTCATCTTTCACACTTATTGGCTATTCTGATGCTGATTTTGCTGCTTGTAAGATTGGCAGGACAAGCACATGTGGGACTTGTCAATTTTTATGGAATCGACTAATCTCATGAGCTAGCAAAAAGCAATCTTTTGTTTCAACTTCAACAACTGAGGCAGAATACATAGCTGCAGGTAGCTGCTACTCACAACAGTTGTGGATTAAACAACGTTGTCTTAGGTCTATGACAACGTTTTTAAAAAACGTTGTCTTAGGTCTAAGACAACGTTTTTAAAACGTTGTCTTAGACCTAAGACAACGTTTTTAAAACGTTGTCTTAGATCAAAGACAACGTTTTTTAAAAACGCTTTTTTAAATATATAACAACGTTTTTTAAAAAACGTTGTCAATGTTTTTTTTTTTTAATTTCCTGAGTAACCTATCGTGTTCTTCCCATTCCAGTCCCCGCACATCCACATCACATCCACAAAATTACAAAATTGAAGTTGGCAAAAAAAAGTTTTTGTATACAGAAGCGACAACGTAATTCCGTACAAAAGCACACAATATGATGCAAAACTCAACCATTAGCAATGGGTACGCTAATGTACTCAATAAGAGATCTGTAACATTCATTTTACAATATTCCAGTTTAACCTATCTTGCTAAGGAGATGTATACAATGGAAAAGAATTTGAGAAAGAATAAACAAAAAGAAGGAACAAAGAATTAATACTCAAAGAAGTGGACTTCCTGTCGGCCAAATTCATTCTGCTCCCATTCAAGGTACTCTCTCCCGATAGTGTTCAAAGAAGTGGATTTCCTGCAACTCCTCGAGATATCTCAAGCAATACGTTTTGTCCAAGCTTTGTGGGAAAACCTGTCACGAGAAAAAAATCATCTTAAAAAAATATGGAAGAAAAAAATGCATCTTAGTTATAATGAATAATCATCAGGGAATCAACAAAAAGAAAGAATAACAATCAATTTTAAAAGATTTTTTACCTTTGGTGTAATTGGACTGGGGTAGGTCAAGAATAGGGACAAATATGCTTTAAGAACTAGCAGTAAGAACTTACAGATATGCTTTAAGAACTTGCACTAAGATAAATTGCATGACCATTTAGCGCTTGGCAACCAGATATCAATAGCCTTACTGTATTCGCCCACATGCCTGAAAATGTCTTCTTTCGTCTAGCCACTGCTTTACGGGCATTACTTTGTCATTGGCATCTTTCCACTCATTTGCAACTACAACAGCAACTCGATTTGCGGAAACCTTTGCACGAGCTAGTTCGCGATCCAGAATCCTTTTCTCCTCCTACACAAGCATTGGAATTAGCATTGGTTTGAATCATATGACATACAAATTACTACAGATGCTACTAAAATTGACTTCAAAATAGTTGTTTACATTAATCTCTTGCACTTTTCGTTGATAATCACGCACAACATTAGCAGCAGCCCCACCACCAAAACTGCTCCTCAAGCTCACGAACTGTTTGAGTTAGCTTTTTAACTTTTGCAACCTTCTACCGATGCATTTTATCCAAGATTATGTTCTCCTCTTGAAAGGGCCATTAAATGTGACATTAGACCAAGTATAGGACAAGCTTACAGAAGAGTAGATCCCTTTGTTTACATCAATCAGATGCTAAAGGAATGGCTTCAAATACGTGCACACCTGGCATATTCCAATCTGCTTCATTAGCTCTTGATTTTTATTCTGTAGATCATCAACCAAGGATGCTTTTGCCAAAGCCATTTGAACAGCTCTCTCTACCTCCAGTAAAGCTGCCTCTTTAGATTTTGTAAGCCGGTCCAGTGCTCGATTATCATCTTGCAACTTTGCCACCTAACATTGCCAAAATTCCATGGAGTATAATTTGAAAAACTTGAATCCCATGTTTGGATTAGTTTTTGATCCCTTCTTTTCCTTTCTCCTATTTTCTAACCTAACTTTATTGCCACTAAAGTGCGAGATTAATGTCTCAAGGAGCCTTTAATGAGGAAGAAACTGATTGAGTCATAATGGGCCTACTGGATTACCTCCATCCTAGCCAGCTTTAGCTCTGCCTCCAATGGAGTAATAATGGCCTCAATAGGAGGCATCTTATAATGTTTTAGGGCAGCATGAACTCTACGAAGGGTGGCCTCTGCAGCAAATTATGCAGCCAAAGCTGCTTTTTTCTCGTCATTTATGTTCTTAAGCTCTAGGTTCTGAATCAGTAGCAATCGTATCAGTTCATGCAAAATAAGTTTCTAAAACTGAAGAATTAGATAAAAGTACTTTGACAAGCAGCTGACATCACAAGATACCTTGCTTTCTAGAAGAGCTTCAAATGCTTTTAGCTTCTCATCCACTTTGTTTAACTCATCACTTAGCTACAATGGCAGTGGCAAACAAGATCATGAGCAAACCGAGTTACTAAATATCTGATGCACTATTAGAAGAAGAAAACTTAAAAAAGGAAAAGCAGAGGAAGGATCCTGACTTGGAGGTCTTATAAGCCACATAAGTCATCGTTAGAATTTTGTGTCTAAAATCCCTCGGGTGTATAGGATTTCTGATCCTATTGCAGTTTTTAAGTTATGAAAGAGTCCTAGATACATTAACATTGGGGTTGGATTTGTCCCACAATGGTTTCCCAGGAAAGTTTTGGGTTTATGAAGGCATTTACTCTGTTTGAGATGTGGATGTGAGAGTAAAACTATAGGTACAAATTGTACGAAATCACAATGGTCTAGGACTTAGACTTGAAGGAAATAAAAAATAACAGAATAGAACGTAAGAAAAAAAGAAGAAGAGAGTCAGCTGAGTATATTGGTTTCGGAAGAACCCAACTTAATTAGGGCTATAACATTCAACACCTATATATTCTACATGAGGATCCATAGGATACAAATACAGCTAGCTAGATATATCACCCTAAGCAATTTAATCTATTCAGTGACTACATTTTTCGTTGGAGTACCCTCTCAATTGTAACATTAGCGAGATGATAAATCCACAAAGCACATCAATTGATTGAGATTGAAAAGTAACATTAACAACAAGTGATTGATTGATGCCAAACCAACACTTGTAGTTGGTTAAAATCAATAGTTATATAAAACGAAATGACTCCCCAAAAACCAAATCTGAAGGCTTGCCAAGGAGTAATAGATAAGATATACCTAAGTTTACCATTTGGCGAGATGACAATGGACTTGTAACATTGTCATGAACACCAACAAATGAGCACTGTGGATAATGTGCACAAAGAGGAATCAGACTAGAAAGTGGAGTTGATGATTGAGAACTAACCAAGTAAGAATTGGGAACAATGTCACAGTAGGAAGAAGAGAAGCAGTGATTTAGGAGCTCTGTCTTTGTAATGGAAGAATGAATATGGAGATGAGAAGGAATTGCAAGACAAAACCCATCAAAAGTAGGACATATGACTGTTTCAGTTGAAGAAAGTGAAGGGAAGCAGTGAACCAGCAGAGAACAAATTAACCCACACTAGTCTGCTTCAAACACTGACCGACAAGACAAATAATTAATCACAGTTTAGCTTTCCATATATATTGCCAAGCGAGAATACTTCAGTTCATTTTCATAATTAACCCTAAGAAAAGAGATCACAAAGATTCATACACTAAGCAAAGCAAAACAATATCATCTCGCAATTAACTTGGCAAGTCTCCTCATTTATATGGAGAGGATTATCTAAATATCTAATAATAAGCTTAAACAAATTAGTGTATGAAAGCGAGAACAGGCTTAACTAATTATGAACTTCTATGGCTACGGAGTAATTTAATAGATAATTACCTTCCATTCTTCAACTACAGTAATTAAATAGAACTAGTTAATAATACAATGATCCTAACAGGACAAGAAACTTGATCTCTCTTTCCTTACAAACCATCCTATACTTCTTAAGTTTTATTTCTTTGTCGGTGGGGGATGGGAGAGAGAAAGAGAGGGGAAAAAATTTCGAGAATATAGAACTTGCGAATCGTATATACCAGAAAGAGAATATATAACTTAGAATATGAACTCATAGTTGGATTCCTTTATAACTCTATACAAAAGGATAATCTAAGTAGATCTTTGGTTATTCGTTGACTTAATAATATAGTTTAACATCCAATTGAGTATCAGTGGAGATGCAGGTAAATTTATGCACCAAGTTGATCTAATTGTTAAGCTAAATGACAGAGGAACAACAAGAGACTAATTCATTAAACGAAAAAACAAAGTAAAAGAATATTCATTCCCCGTTATAACGTAAAATTCTACATGAACAAATACTCACGACATGTGTAAAGCAACCAAGCTCGAAAGGAGCATATTTAGGGTGTTATACAGTGACATGAAATTTGAGATGTTGGATATTTGCTAATAGATACTGTACAGGGAGAATATGCCTATAAAATCATCCAAGTCCAGGTATTTGATGCAATTTAAGGAATCCAATAAGAAATGAACAGTCGAACATCACAAACCCCTGTACGCAAATAGCCTATCCTAGGGAATTCAGATTGAATTTGAGGTAAAATATCATTGATCTATATTACCAGTTAACTAGAAGACTGTATAACATAAAGAGATATATGTAAATATAAGAGGTCAAGGCAAATCTTTTATCAAGAGGAAACTAAAAGTGCTGAGAAATAGAAGTACCTCTACTTGGATGTACTGAACCTCCTTCACATGAAACTCAACATTCTCATTCTTCTCCTCCATCTTAAGCATATCCCGGACCTCAGTAGCCCATGTGTCTTTCAAATTTTGGTTATTACTGAAGGCTGTTAAGTCTATGTCTCCATCAAGCAAATATGTCATAAGGGAAGACCCAAAAGTAAAAACCTACGTAAGATTGAAAGGTATTAGAGTATAGACAAAAACCTTGCATAAGCAATGATGACAAGAAACTTGCATAAGCAATAGATGACAAGAAACTTGCATAAGCAATAGATGATAAGAAACTAGAGTGGGAATAATCCAAACTGTTCATGCTTTGGTATGTATATATGCCCTCAGCTTCCTACTCCAACTAAGGTCATTTTGACTCTAAAATTGATTTCACATACATCATCTTTATTATTTATCAAAAAAAAGGTGCCCGTAAGTCTGTCTAGAATTTTTAACACTTTAAACCATACTAATTCTCTTTCGTCTTTGTATGGGCCGGATATCGATTTTTGTTCGTAGCTAACAAGGACATGACCGTCGTGCGTGCACAAAAACTCCAATAAGGCAACAGGATACAGCAAAAATATTTGTACACATTCACACATATATAAGGCCATGCATATTTTTATATATTATGAAGTTTATTAAGAGCCGATGCAAGAAGAATGAACATGAGCTAAGTCTAACTCTTTGTTACAATTATATTCATAATACATTTAAGTTGAGATCGACTATGTTTCAACATTGATCAAAATGGTGAATATTTAATAAGCATGAAATATTAGAAATGCTGCATATATAGAAGAAATTTTTCATAGACTTATAAACAAACAATGGATTTATATTACTTCACGGAGAAAGCTAGTTCTCAAACTTGACCTATGTCAATGAAGCCCTTTCAATCAAGGCGTATCGTGAGAGTTCTTAGTTCAATGCTATCGGGAAGGCGACCGATTTGCTACGTTTATTTTCCTCCACTTACTCCTAGAGCAGCTGCAGCTCACCCCATTCTCGTGAAACAAAGCTAATATGAGGATCAATATACTGTCTCTCCCACAATCCCACAATCAACGGAATTACAACCATCAAGCTAATAGAAAATAAGAGATCAGAAAATAAAAGACAAACTATCCCTTACCTCCAGGACATCGATTCGGTTGCGATTCACTAGACTCTTCTTCCGCGCCATTGGCACTAGACCATCCAGAGAAAGCATCAATAGAAAAGCTAAAATTCGTCCAGGAACTCCCACTCCGCCCCTGCTCTCCCCCATTACCACTTTCATCATCTCTACCAACCGCAAGAACCCCGACTGATTACTGCTTCGAACACGCAACCGTATTAACACCGCCGGATCTTTCCGACAACCGAATGCTAATCTGAGCCGACTAGAATTGGTATACGATGTCGGTGCCCTCACACAAGCCATATTTGAAGCCAATTGGAGACTTCAAAGGTAAAATGAGCAAATTCTAGGGTTTTTTTAGAATGTGTGTAGGTAACTTCTAGGGTTTATGATGACATCCTCTCTCTAACTGTCAATACGCAATCCATGTCTTTATCCAAAAAAGGAAAACGGAAGGAAGCTGGTGAATTTAGCGTCTCAGTTCTTGCTAATTGTTAGGTTTAGAGTAAGAGAGAGCAGTAATGAGAGCGAGGGAAAACACATTTGGGATTTTGACTATGGGGATTTTAACCAAAGCGCGAAAAATGGTTTGGGCGGGAGAGGGAAAATATATTGGGGTCTGGCAAACGACAACGTTAATAAAAAAACGTTGTTAAAATATATTCTAAGACAACGTTTTCTATCTAAACGTTGTGAAATTCATTACTTTTAACAACGTTTACTGTAAAAACGTTGTTTAATGTATGCTTTTAACAACATTTATTTTTAAAACGTTGTCTAATGTATGATTTTAACAACATTTATTCTAAAAACGTTGTCTTAAATGTAAACCACAACGTTTGAAATAAAAACGTTGTCTATAGCTGCTTTTTAACAACGTTTTACAAAAAACGTTGTGTAAAAAACGTTGTTAAAAGTCTTTTTTGTTGTAGTGTGGTAGTCCTTGAGAAGTGGAGATATTTGGAGTTTGGTTTTTAGAAAGATAGGTAAGTTCCAATATTGGCTGAACTACTTCTGGAGAAAATGGAACAACAACTTCTTCTTGATTAGCTGTTTTAGTGTTGCCTGAACCCTCATCAATAGTTGGTAATTCTACCATATTGATTCTTGGAGGAACTAGAAGATTTCTTGAATTAGATCCTGGCTATTCTGTACCTGTCTCACACTCATCAGAATTAATAACCTTAGGAGCCAAATGTGGCCCAATAAAATCAAATTTATCAAAAGAGACATGTACAAATTCTACAACTTTAAGAGATTTTTTATTGTAAACTCTATATGCTTTTAAAAATTTAGCATATCCCAAGAATATTCCTTCATCATCTTTGGATTCAAACTTGCCTTTATGTTCTCTACCATTATAGATAACATAACATTTGCACCCAAAGATTTTGAAGAAACCAATATTGGGAGCTCTGCCTCTCCATATTTCATATGGAGTTTTATTGTGAAACTTATTTGTTAAAGACCTATTTTTGGTGAAGTAGGCTGTGTTGATAGCTTCAGCCCAGAAGTACATAGGCAGCCTTGCTTCAGCAATCATGGTCTTCCCAGCTTCAATAAGAGTTATGTTCTTCCTTTCAGCAACTCCATTTTGTTGTGGTGTGCCAAAAGCAAAGAAGTTATGACTGATCCCATGATCATCACAATATTTGGCAACACCATTGTTCTTGAATTTTGTGTTATTATTTGATCTGATATCAGCAATGCCATCCAACTTCTGTGTTTACAGTCTTCTGAAGAGGTCTATTATGATGTCATAAGCTTCATCATTTTAAGACATCATTTCAACCCAGATAAATCTTGAGTAGTCATCAACCACCACCAGAGTATACTTGCTGCCACCAAGACTAGTAGTAGTGACAGGACCAAACAAATCCATATGCAACAGCTATAGAGGTCTGGTAGTTGATAGACAAGGTTTACTCTTGAAAGAGGACTTGGTTAACTTCCCTAGCTAACATGCCTTGCAAAGCTTGTCATGATCAGGTGATACCTTAGGTAGACCAATAACCAAGTTGTCCTTTGATAACTTAGAAATATACTTGAAATTAAGATGGTTGAGTAAATAGTTGTTGGGATTTTGTTATTTGAGTTTTTGAAACTCATGATTTTATCAAGTATTCAGCTGCTCTGTTTTGATTTGAGCTTGTCTGGCTCATTCACATTAGTGGACCTCAATTGTTTTTGTTAGTTTAGCGCACCAGGTTAGGGTTCAACATCAGATCTCAGATTCGCGGCGTTACACGGCCTATGATACATGAATGTCCTAATTCAAATCACCATGCAATAAGGCTGTTTTGAAACCTAAATTCTTAAGCTCCATTTCAAACTGCGTCATTAATGCCAAAAGGACATGGATAGAAATATGTTTCACCATTGGAGAGAAGATCACATTATAATCCATACCTTTCTTCTGTGAATATTCCTTAGCCACTAATCTTTCCTTGTAACGTACACCTAAAATAATTTCATTGGGATTTGGTGAACCATCATTTTCTGAATAAATCCACTTGCAGCCGACTACCTTCTTCCCATGTGAAAACTTCCCAAGTTCCCATGTATGATTCTTATAAAGAGATCCCATCTCTTCATCCATCCCATCTCCTCATTGATAACTGCCATAAGCCTATATACAGAGGGTTCATCACCAATCGTTGCCGATACATACTCGACATAATATTTCAAATAACTCGGTTGATGCTTATTCCTGTGTTCTCTCTGTGCGGCTAAAGATGGTTCATCTTTTTGTTGTTGTATAGGTTCTTCTATATGGGCATCCACCTCGAGCTCTGTATCAACCTCATTAACATCAAGCTCATCAAAAGCACAACCATTACCCCAAGTAGATGAAGAACCTCATACTTTTGTTGTAGGAGCATAACCTCACGTATCTGAGGGTTGTAATGAAGATGACCCTAAAACACATGAGATGGTGTCTTTGGAGAACCAAGCTCCACTTGTAAATAACCATCCATTATATCACCATTCCTCAAACCATCCTGATGAGAATCACATCCAATAAATATGTGACCATTGATTATAACCTTTTCATCATGGTATGATCACGACTAATCATAATTTTTTTCTCCTCGGGGCACCAAACCCTGTACCCCTTAACTCCATCTGGATAACTAAAAAATACTCCCTCTGTTTCAAAATATTTGTCGTTTTAGTTCTAAAAATTTGTTTCAAAAAAATTGTCATTTTCGGTTTCCAATGCATGTTTTGCCTAATTTACCCTTGCTTTCTCACAAGTTCCAATAATTGATCATCTCTTCATTAAATACTTTATCTTCTCCTAATGGCTATCTCCTTCTAATTTATCTTTTCAACTACTCCTAGCACAAAAATTAAAGATATTTAATAAGGGTATATTTGTCAACTTATAAAATTTCTTAATATGTGTGCACAACTCTAAAACGTCAATTTTTTTGAAACGGAGGGAGTATCACTTTTTTGGCTCTCACACCTGTGTTGTCATCCCTGTCATGGAAATACGAACAACCAAATACATGTAAATTAGAATAATCTACACAATGACCGGTATATACCTCCATCGGAATCTTAAACTCAATGGCTGTGGAAGGACTTCTATTCACAGGATAGCACACCGTAATAACAGCTTCATCCTACCAAGCTTTACTCAGTCCTGCATTGGATAGCATACATCGTACTCTCTCTAGCAAAGTATGATTCATTCGTTCTACTACTCCATTCTGCTGGGGTGTCTTCTTCACTGTATAGTGTCTGACAATACTTGCTCTTGACAAAACTATTTGAGAGGGTCTTTCTAGTATTCCCCGCCATTGTCAGATCGTATGCATTTCACCACTTTAAATGTCTGCTTTCAACCATGGATTTCCATGTTTTGAAATACCAGTGTGATGTGGTCAAAATCGAATACTAGCAAGTGCACTAGATCAAGTAATAAGTGTAAGTAAATTACGGATTATCGAACCCAAGGGATTGGCAACAAATATCAAAATCAATTATTTTTCACTTTAATCTATACGAACACTTATCTTGAGATTTGATTTGGAATTAAATTAACTAATGAGAGCAAGTAAAAGTGATCACATAATTTAGAGATATCAATGAGAAAAAAAAAACGCTAGGTCTAGGTTCACCAATTCACTTCTAAGTAATAAATCAACAACTTCGGGTTTCAATTGATTATCTATGTGCGACAACGGAATTTCCTTAATTAATCAATATTCTCTCTCGAGCAATATCAATTCTATTGTTAACTGACAACCTACGTATCTTTAGGTAGATTTAGAAAGAAAATAAAGCATTAGGGTTTGTGAAATCATCTTAGCTTTTGAGACGATCTATAGTTAATTGCATGTATCAACTCATCTATCTCTAGCATGAATTTAGATCCACGGTGTAAATTCCCATGTTCCATTACATGAAATCTCCTCTCGGTCTCATCCACATGATTTAAATCAATTAAAAGGTGGTCAATCTTTCAAAGTATTAAGAACAAGAAAATACATTCACACAATTATAATTCAAATTGTTATCCTAGTCGAATCAATATTAAATATTCATGAATTGGCTACCCTAAAACCTAGCTTTATGAATTTAGTTCATAATAAAACTAACAAAATTCATAGCATTCAAAAGATATATATAATTAAGCATATGAGAAAGAAGATTGAGATTGATAAAAGTAATGAATACAATACTTGAATCTTGGAAGAATTGTCACGATCTTCTTCTCTTTGCTTTTTTCAAAGACAACTCTAAAAACTGGATCCCTAAACCTAGCCTAAAAGGAATATATTTATACCCACCTAAAATACAATAACTAGGGAAAAAGAAATCCAATACAAAAAGGAAACCAAAAAGGATCGGGGTAACCAAGGCTGCCACCCTGCCGTCTCTTGATGGGCAAATTTTCCAGCTTTTTCCTTCAATTTTTAGGAATTTGCACAGACCCCTAAACTTCCAAATTTGCTTCAAAGTCCTCCAAATTTACATGATTGGCCCCTTAAACCTTGAAACTATAATATAATACTAAAACAAAACATTAGATTACAAAAATCTCAAAAATTAGTAAAATCTAAACTCGAATAATACTCAATAAACGAGTAAATTACTCACTTATCATAGTGACTTCATCTTTATGCTTCATGGTGTATAACAAAACTCTCCTCGAGAAGTCATCTATAAAAAATACTCCCTCCGTCCCATATAAATGTTCCTAGTGGATAAAATACAGGAATTAAGAAACATAATTAATGATGTGTTATAAAATGTATTCTGACCATAATACCCATGAACATTAATTGAGTTCAACTATTTTAAATAATTGAGTTTCTTTGGGATGTGTTATATTAAATGAAACTTTAAGGGTATATTAGAAAGAATGGTAGAGAATAGGTAGATCAAAAGTCTTTAGGAACATTAGTTTGGACATCTAAAAATAAAAAGTAGAAACATTTATTCGGGAAGAAGTACAAACCACCACGCACCGCCCTTAAAAATAGTTATGTTAGGCCCCACGCATCTGAATGGATGTAATTCTGAAAACCTTTAGTGCGATAAACACCCGTGCCAAAAGAAACTCTACACTACTTGCCAAAAATGTAATGCTCACAAAAGTCCAACTTGCACGTCTTGTCCCTGCCAAGCAAACCTCGTTTCCTAAGAATGTCTAGGCCCTTAGAGCTCATATGCCCTAACCGCATATGCCATAACTGTGTCTGGTCCATCTGCTTCTGACTCACTGCTTGAGCTACCATAGCTCCACTTGTTTCCAGACTCCCGCAAAGAAAATACAAGGTCACATGACATATCCTTTCAAAATGCATCTGTCGCCCTACATGATTCTCAAGAAACCACCACTCCCATCAAATCTAGCCATAACCCATGGCATCAAACACGCCAACTGCAATAATTGCTCGTAGCTTGTCTGGCACATGCCTAACCTCTGTTAAAGTATGAATCGCTCCGTCGTGACATCTAATCCTCACTGTCCCAATACCTACAGCTTTGCAAGAAATATCGTTTCCCATCAAAACTGTATCTCCATCCACTGCCTATATGTAGTGAAATGCTCGCGGTATGGACACATATGGAACGATGACCCTGTATCTAGAAGCCAATTCTCTGCAAGATACCCACTCTGAGTGGCGGTCAACATTTCTCAACTCAAACTGCTAAAATCTATCATAGGCATATCAAAGTCCATTTCTGCAAAGGATGCACTACTCAAAGACTCATTAGCCTTTTGCTTTCCTTCCTTAGCCAAAAGCCTAGGACAAGCTGCAATGTGATGACCTGATTGTTTAAAAACCTTCAGCTTCCTCCTCATATGAAGAACGCCTCAACTCCTTATCTAGTAAGGCAGCAACAACCTTATCATAAACAAGATTGTCCTCTTTCTCTTGAGTTCCGCATAGATTGTCAATGAACGCATCATATGAATGTGGTAAACCACACAACAATATCAAAAATTTATCCGTAGCATCCTACGTAAAATATATATTCTTCAAATCAGTCAAGACTTTATTAAACTCATAATATTGTCAACTATAAACTTATCGAAATCTACACGGAATCCGTTAAGCTTCCGTTTAATGTATAGCTGTGTCAATAGGCCTCTCTTTATAAGCAAAAACTTAGAAAATACCGTCTTACATATATTTTTTATAAGACGGATCTCTCCGACCCGACCCATCGTGTGTTGGTGGGCTGAGCTGTGAGAGAGTGAGGCTCCGTCTTACGAATTAAGATCCGTAAGACGGACTGGAGACCTACCCTTCTTCAAATAAATTTTCTCTAGCTTTTTCCACAGATCTTTCGTTGTCTTCTCTTCCTTGTACTATTCTGCCAAATCGGGTATAAGACTTAAACGATTGGTGGATCGAGCGCACTCATCCATTTCCACCCAAGCATCCTTGCCCCACTTCTCGGGCAAAGGATTTGGTTTCCCTCGTAAAGCCTAGTATGTCTTTTACCACGGTATGCCATTGCGAAAAGCTGTTATTCCCATTGAATTTGACGATGTCAAATCCATGAATTCTTGCAACCTTCGATAAACCCGATGATTCAGCCATTGATTCATAAACAAAAAAAAACCTGAAGTGTAAGTAGCTTTGATACCAATTGTTAGGGATTTACACCCAACATAGCACAAACGAAGATGGGTAACTCGATGTAAATTACACAACTCCGAAGCCCCTTCAATCTAGGTTTGAATAATTGTTTACGAATCACACAAATAGCAAGAAATAATCACACAATACACAATGCACAAGGATTTACGTGGTTCGGCAAAGCCTACATCCACGGGCGGCCGATCAATCTTTCACTACAGAAAGCAATAAGTAATGGCTTACAAATCTTGGTACAACTACCAAGAAAATGCTGCAAAGAGGAGAAAAAATGTGTAGCCATCGTCACCACAACTCTCGCCCTAATTTTCTTTAGCAGTCGCTGACCAACCGAGAGAGAAGAAGAACGCAGCAGCAGCCCTAGGGATATTAACGTAGCAGCCACTATTTTCCCAGCAGCCCCTTTGCAAAAAAATTACACCAAAGTTACACCGTGACCCCCTCTATTTTGCATCTTTAATTCCCTAATTTTAGGCTGTAATTTCTGAAGCAAAACCCTCCATCGTTTAGTTTTGCTCATGTTTTACCAGGCTTTCAGCCCTCCATTGCACTAAAAGAATATTAGTATGGTGAGAATGTTAAAATCAAGAAAAAAAAAAAGACATGAAACCACCTATCCAAATATTAATATGGGAGTGTCCAATTGAAAACACTTTCTCATACAACCCAACTGCAAAAAAGGGAATAAGGCACCTAGCATTTCTTCTTAATCTTCCGGTGTGATCTAATATAGCTCATAGTCCATTTAAAATCCAGTTGTCTATTTTGTTTTTTTTTTCTTTTTAAATATATATAATAAATTATTCAAAACATACATATAGTTATTCCGAAAATACATGTGGTGAATAATTGTATGTATATTTCTAAAAAAAATTAAATTAAATGCTTCATATATAGAATTAATAAACATAATTCATTTGTGTCGTGCATCAAAAGTACTGTTATGCGTTGATGATTGTATTGTACAAAGCTTAGTGGGTTGATGTATATAAATTGTGTAATAATTCCTCATTTCTTAAATAATCGTCTTGTTTGATTGACACACATATTAAGAAAAATTAATTAATTATATTATAAATATTGATATATTATGTATTTTCCTTCAAAGCCCTTGTGTATGTAGTAATAATTAAAGTAGTAAGAAAAGTAAGAGTAAAATGGTAAAATTATTTTCCTTAAAAAGACGGTATAGAAACAAGATAATTATTTTGGAACGGACGAAAAAAGATACTCCCTCTGTCCCTTAATTATTGTCTTGCTTGACCCGGTACATGGATTAAGAAAAAATAATTAACATTATTATTAATATTGGTATAATGTGTAATTTTCTTTAATGTCCATGCGTACGTGGTCCATAATTAAAGTAGGAGAAAAAGTAAGAATAAAATAATAAAAATAATGTATTAAAAAGAAAAAAATTTCAAATAAAATAATTATTTAAAACGGACAAAAAAATAATAATAATTTAGAGACGGAGAAAGTAATTGTCTTAGAATGAACGATAAAAAAAATTTTAAAAAAAAAGACAATTATTCAGGATAGTTTGGAAAGAGTACAAAATTATTCTTTCTCTTTTTTGAGCAAACCATTGGATCTTGCTCACCACTTGTCAGTTGTCACATTACAAAGGAAAACATAATGGCTTGATTATTTCTAAAGAGGTGTCAAGTTTAGATACTATCTATTGAGTAATGCATTAATGTTTCACAAAAGGTATCAAACTCAGCTACTAATCAAGTTGTTTGGCCTTTAAAAAATTCTACATTGCACGTAAAGCTTCACTAATAATTCCTCCGTTTCTGGCAAAAAGTTTATTTTTAATTTTTTAATATTAACTTAATTAAAATTTAACTAATATTTTACATAGATGTATTTGTTAGAACAAAATTAAGAAAGTTATAATCCATAGTATTTTTAATATAATTTTTAATTAATAAAATTTTATTTGCTAAAACATAAATAAAATATGAAAAAAAAATTATTTGTTTTGATCAAATTTTTAATTTTTAAAAAAGGAAAGTGAACTATTTATCTGTAACGGAGGAAGTAAATACAATAACTACTTGGGTCATGCTATTTCATCTTTGCTTTCTAATGAATTAGGACACTTTATTGTATAATTACTTGGGTCATGCCATTTAACCTTGCTCTCTAATCAATTAGGACACTTTATTGTATAATTACTTGGGTCATGCCATTTCAACATTGCTCTCTAATTAATTAGGACATTTCAAACACAAATATTATTATGTATAAACAAAATAATACATACTCCCTCCGTTTCAGGCAAAGGGCCCATTTTTTATTTTTAAAAGTGAACATGTGACTAAATCAAATCAAAATTTTACATACTTTACTTATATTTTAGGAAATAAAATTTTATTAATTAAAAATTATATTAAAAATATTATAGATTACAACTTTCATAACTTTATTAAAATAAATAAATGTATGTAAATTATCGGTCAAACTTTGATTAAAGTAACCCAAAAAAGTCAAAAACTGACTATTTGCCTGGAACGGAAGGAGTATCAATTAGCCAGCCCAAGTGATACGAAAGGAAGTTTCTTAGGCCTTACATGGACGAGTTTGATTTCTTGAATCATACATTCAGGAAAAACAACAACTGAATACTTAGTTCATTAAAATTTGAAAGTGAAATTAACATAAACTTTATTAATTTTCATTGGTTTTGGGTTTGGTTTTGTGGAGTATTAACGGCGTTCCCACGCTCATCCAATCCTAGGCTTCAATCGGGCGATGTTTTGGTGTTTGGGTGTGCGCTTGGGTGTGTCCTTTGGTGGCGTGCTGCATGTATTCGTGCAGTTCTGCTATGGTGTTTTTCCATTTCCCCGGGCTTATAGTCCTTCCTCGTGGTTGTGTTTGGGTTTGTGATTCTATTCAAAGGTTTGTAAGTTCTTTAGGTGCTTGGGTAGTACCTGTTCTGGTATTATTAGAGCTCACAAAATCAGTTCAGCTCAACGGGCTGCCCAGTCAACCCGACATTAGGACAAGTTGAACTTTAATTTTGGAGACCCGATTTAAATTTGAGGTGGAATGGCCCGGATCGATTTTAAGTCTGGGCCCAATAGGCTTGCGTGCAAACTAACAAAAAATGTCAAAATTAATTAAAATTAGCCCAGCCCGATGTGTCGATCCATGGGCTGCTTGCCCAGCCCAATTTTAAGCGAGGTTGGGTTTTGGTTTTGGAGGCCCGATGCGACTTCAGGCGGGTCTAGCCCGACCCAATTTTAAAGCTTGGTCCCGATGGGTTCGGGCTGGGTTAACCCGGGCCAGCCCATTGCGAGCTCAAGGTATTATGCTTAGAATTGTTAGTTGTATTAGGTAGAGATGTTAAACGGGCTAGTTCTAACGGTTTCGGGTCAACCCTAATGGGTTGTGGCCCTAATGGGCCGCGGGCTAAACGGTCCACATTTTTCGGGCTACTAATATTGCTAACCTAACCCTAACCTTAGCGGATTTTGAGTTAAACGGGCCACTATCGGGCCACGACTAAAGATATAACATAACAATATTTTAAAATAGTGAATCGATAAACCACCCATAACTTAAATAGTTTTTTATATTTTTCATAACAAATATAAACTAGACATATTTTTACATCGCTATGTTATAATTTTCAACTTATTTTTCTCAAAATAAATATTGTAATAGCTCTATTTAGCAGTTATTTTCAAAATTTTTGTTCATATTTCAGTATTTATTCACAAGAACACAAAGAAAACCTGTAGCGCTAAAGAGAAATGTGTTTAACTTTAGATTAGAATTAATGTTGTTGGTTTTATTCTCATGATGGTTGTTTTACGTATCTCTTAAACTTTTTACGATCTAATTAATATTACGCGGGCCAGTAGGCCAACCCTAAAACTTAGCAGGTTAGGCCTAACAGGCCGCGGGTTAAACGGTCCGGGCCAAAAAAATCCTGATTTTAAATGGACTAAAAATATTGAGCCTTAACCCTTTTATTGTAACATCTCTAGTATTGGGGGCTATTTTGGGAGTTTAGGTGTATTTTGGAGTGTATGAATATTGTTAGGAGTTTGAGTGGTTAATATTTTGGGGTATTTTGTTTGAAATTTGGTGTATGTTTAGAGGTTTGGGTGTTTTGCAATTTTGGATGTAAAAATACTCTTTCACTTCTTAAAAAACAATCTATCTTTTATTTTTATGTCGTTCTAAAAAAAATGTCCACTCTCGATTCTTTCTTTTTCTAAAGTTAAATTAGTCACTTTCCTTAGGAACATTAGTCAACAAAGCAAACTTGTTGATGGTGGATTACTTTCATTAATGGGTAAGTTTTTTAGGCATTGCTACAAATTAATTACTACTACTACTATATTATTATATTTTTATCAAAATGTTGTTGTTGGTCTTTCTTATTAGTTTCCTCTTAACAAATAAGGAAATGACAGGTAAAAGTTATATAGCTTTGGATGAATAATATCCCACAATTCAGTGGTTTTATGTACTTGAAAGTGAATGCACATTTCTAAATATATCAAACACGTTTTATTTCTTGGTAGATTATTGTTGTTCCATTATGGAAGTTTCCTTAATTTCTATCTCAAACACAAATAAAAGCAAGTATACGTCAAGCAAATATCGACAAGCAAAGGTCACTATAAATTGACATAAAAAAATCTTGAAGACTAAACAATTAATGACTCTTGATGGGTTAAAAACTATAGATTCAATTATTTATTGGTCGAACGGCTAAATTTTATAATCAATCAATACTACCGTTTCAAAATAAGTATCGTTTAATAAAAAAAATTATTTTCAAATTAAGTGTTGTTATATCATTTCTAGAAATATTTTCTCATATTTTTATCAAAATTGATCTTATTTACTACTCTCATTTAAGATGATGTTAAGAAAAAGGAAAAAAATAAAATAAAAAGGCGAGTTACTAAATGGTCCGAATGGGGACATCCAAAAAAAATATTCATAAAACTTATCTATAATAAATAAATTTAAATAAGAGTAGATCATCTTTTATGTAAGCTTCTTTAGTTTGTGTCCAAATTATTTAAACGACACTTATTTTCGGACAGATGATGTAGTAATTGTCAACTATTATTATTTTAGAAGAAAAAAGGGGGCCAATTGAATGTAGGGGTGAAGGTGGCTCGGTTTGAGTCAAAATCGCAAACCGAACCACCCCCTAACGTTTCCACATATTTCAATCCAAATCAAACCGCCACAAACTTCAAACCGAACCGAACCGAACCGATCGGTTTGGTTCGATTCCGCTGTTTAATTATTTAAATATTTCAAAAAAGAAAAAACTTTTAAATATCAAAAAAAATACTTTTAACATAAACTAAATAATTAAAAGTCAAAAAATTAACTTTAAAATTACAATAATTCAATCAAAATGTAGGCAAACAACAATAATTTTCTTATTAAATTCAATTACTAATTACTAATTACTATATAATATATATATATATAAAAATAAAAAAATAAAAATTAAATAATGGTGGTTCGATTCGATTCGGTTTGGTTCGGTTTGGCACCAAAAACCGCAAACCAAATCGAACCGCTCAGTTTATATAATTTACAAACCTAAACCGAACCGTCCTAACTCAAACCGAACCGAACTAACCGATTCGGTTCGATTCGATTCGATTTGGGGGTTCGGACTTACACCCCTAATTGAATGTCCCTTAATTAGCTTTTCTTTTTAGTTCATCCTTAATTACCACCCAAGTGACACTTTTTTTTTTAGAGAAAAAGGAGTATTAATGAGCATAATTTATTTTTGTCGATTAAAAAAAAAGGTAAATTTGAATGAAAAATTTGTTTAAAAATAAATTATTTGTATCTCTATCTTTTTCAAAAAATAAATAAATAAATAAATAAAAACCATTTAAAACATTTCCACTTTATACTTCCATAACAACATAAAACTATTTCGACAACATTAAACCAAACAACGTACACTTGATTAAATTTAAAAATCGGCTGTAAAAAAAAAAAGTAAAAGTATATAAATAAAGGGTATCAAAAGCCACAATCACTCAACACAAGACTCGAATTAATATAATAAATAAATATCAATCAATACTCCGGCACCGGCATATCCTCCTCAGCCGGCGGCGCTAAAACCCAGTTGCCATTTCTATCGAGCACCATCCCTTTATTCTTCTCAACCCACCATGACCCAGGAATCAAACACTCCTCTTTCAAAAACTCACTTGATTTATTCACCAACGCCAAACTCCTCTCCACCTTCAATTCAAATTCCCCTTCTTCCCCATTCCAACCCGCCACCACATGTAACATCCCCTGCAAGTTATGCCAATCGCTCGGATTCCTCGACTCCTTCAAACTCGGTGACTTTCGTGTATCGATAAACAGATCCGTGCCGGAATTGACGTATCCCAATAACTGATTCGGGTAAAGCGGAATCAGGTCAATTCTATTCCGGACGTGTAAGATGTTGACATTTGAAAATTGCTTCAGTCTCTCATTAAATGCTTTGTTCCCCACCTGTGGGGAACCGAATATAATGGCTGAAATCGGGATATCAGTAATCCCGTTTTCGGCCAGATCGAATGCAGCTAGAATTGACATGCTCGCCCCGAGGCTGTGGCCTGTGAATGTTATGCTTAATTCCTCTTCTTTGTACTTGTCCACCAACTGTTTGATAAAAGTCATGAGCTGTGCCCTTGTGCTTTGTTTTGTAAAAGGAGAATTTGGGTCTTCAGAAGTGTAGAGAGTGAGCCAACCGTGCATAACTTTTGGCACAGATTCATTCTCGTCGTCGTTGTCCGAATCCCCCGAACCACACAAAATGCGAGAGAAGAATTTATGCTTGTGCTTTTGCTTTTGCTTTGGTGAACTTGAGACTTCTGGTTGTAAAAGCGGTTCTGCACTAGGAACTAGCACTGATTCCTCGCCTTCTGTCAATGCTTTTGGTCGTAAAAGTGATTCAGCAGACTCGAGCCTGGGATCAAACACATTGATCCACTCGTAATTCCGAGTTGTTCCACGAAATGCAACGTAGATTTCGCGTCGGCCTAACTCTCTACTGACTTGGTCAGTCGTGGTGGCTATGTAGCCGAACCAATTCGACTCCCGGTCCCACGCCTCTCGCGAGAGGGAGTGGAGGAGGAAGGCTTTGTGGAGCTCGACTTTGGCAGTGGTGTAGAGGAAAGCGGAGACTTGGTAATCCGAAGCTCTTTCAAACATAACTTTCTGAAAGAAGTCATTCTTGCCGTAGCGGCTGCTGCCGCAGTACCTCGAGTTTTCGTCGTTGTTGAAGGCGTCGTAGGTGGCTTGACAGAGGTCGCCGCATCGGAGAATGAGGTTGCGGAGGTGGAGGTTGAGGGGATCCAGAAGTGATTCCCAGTTGTTGCTTCCTAGTAGTTGTGACCATGTTGGTTCTGGTTCTGTTTGGGTTGTTGCCATGGTGGTGATTGGATAGATAACAAATGGATGGATTGGGTATGAAATGTGAGTTTCTTGTGAGTGAGTTTTCTTGTGAGTTAACCTTACTGGCTAAGATAAAAGAAAAATGGAGGGATGAGATTGGAGATTATTGACCCAGGAATGTGATTTTTTTTTTTTTAATTTTATGGGCTGACGACATTTCAAAGATTAACATATTTTGACTTTAAGGTTCACCAATCAATAACAAGTTGTGCTGTTCAGTATTCATTTAGTCGGTAATCTTTTGGTCGTGTGGTTTGTTTAAAACGCACAGATAAAATGCAGATTATTTATAAAAATTGTATTTTAATATTGTGGTAGAAAAAGTTATGTTTTTAAAAAATAACTGCGTTTTAAAACGCTGAATTCTAAGTTTTTCCTAAAATGCAAGTTATGAGATGCTGATAGGAAAAAAAAGTTGTATTTTAAAACGATATTTTAAATACATTTATAAGAAAAAAGTCGCATTTTAAAAAATCTAGATTTTAAAAATGATTCGTTTTTAAATTGTGCCGTTTTAAAAACGCTGTACCAAACAGGCATTAAGAATTGTTTAACCATTCGATTCCTTCATATGAGTATATGAGAATTGAAAATACTTGGGGGGCATATTTGAGAAAAGGTTTTGTGTGTACTATAGGTGACAATTTGTTCACATACTCATTTATCCGTCCAGTCTATCCGCATTTTAGTTGAACAGGCACAAATGAACTACGCCTTTAAAAGTCCAATTTCATTTATTGACGCACCAATGGGCGACCATACTGGCATACTCCCCCCAGATTTCGTTCATATCCTTCCATTATCACTACTTTCACTTCCCTAAATTGCACCTAGCAGCAACCGAACTCGCAGCCACCACCCAGTCAACGTCGCACAAAGGTGATGCCATCACTGCCATTCGAAAGTCAAAACACGAAACCAAAAATAGAAAAACAAACCGTTGACATATTGTACTCCATAAACCGTTGAGAGCAGTTTGCCCTCGTGCAATTGAGCAGTGTGTGCTCTACAAAACACCCTTAAGGAGCAATTGGGTGCCTACCCATTTGTGGCAAGAAAACTAGTAATCATTTTGTTCCACTCAAATAGTTTACGTTTGAAATGTCAAAAAATTAAGGCATATATTAGTATCATTAAAATTGGTCTTAATTATAAAAATACTTAATCACAATCAAGATGCTTACAACATAATTGAAGGATAAAGATGAAAGGTTATGACGATTATAACCATTATTTTTTTAAAATAAACTATTTAAATGAAACATCTCAAAATAAAATAATGAACTCTTTATTTAGAACGGAGGGATTAGTATTAAAGTGTGTTTTTCTAATATTCTTGCTTTCCTTGTTGGTTGAATTGCTATTTGTCAGCTTTAGAATTATTATTTCTTTTTTTCTTTTTTTTTTGTAATTTTATGTTAATTGCCGTATATTAGAGCTCGTTTGGTGTAGCATTTTTAAAATACAGTATTTTGAAAATACAACGTTTCTAAAGCGCAGATTATTTAAAACGCAGCTTTTTTCTTTAAAAATGCGTTTGGGATTTTATGTCAAAACGCAACTTTTTATTCCCTACTGCGTTTTGGGAAAAAGTTAGAAATTCCAGCGTTTTAAAACGCGGCTGCGTTTTTAAAACGTAGTTTTTTCTACCGCAGCATTAAAACGCTAAGTTAAGAAATAAGCTGTATCTTAACCCTACATTTTGACTAAAACGCGTGAACAAACAGACTCTTAGTGAAGTGCTCGAAGTGGTGGTAGAGTATT
This sequence comes from Platycodon grandiflorus, assembly GCA_016624345.1. Classification (NCBI taxonomy): domain Eukaryota; kingdom Viridiplantae; phylum Streptophyta; class Magnoliopsida; order Asterales; family Campanulaceae; genus Platycodon; species Platycodon grandiflorus. Next base: position 40,043,381 of record CM028365.1, read on the forward strand.
GAAGGCAGTGGTGGGTTACAATTATGTGTTTCTCATACTCAAGGATAAATAGGTGCCCATGGACGGACCAACACATTTATTGTCGGCCCATTTATATTCATGTTGTCAATTGAACACTTATTTGGCTGCCAATCAAACATGTTTCCCACTTCTTTTCCTTTTCCTTCTTAATTTTTATTTTATTGTTATAATTTATTTATTTTTCGTCTGGTCGGTAAGTGGTTCGTTTAGTGGGTGTGTTGGCGGATAACGGGAAAAAAGATGTTGAAGATGAATGAGTTTATGTTGGTAGGAAAAGGAAAACCCTAGGCTAAAATCAAGAAACTTATATTTTTGAGTTTTACTTGTATATGAGTTAAATTATTGGTAAAATTGCGGACCAGTAGACTTTGGAAAGTTTTTAACCGCTTTAGTTCTCTCACTTTTTTTTTTCAAACGAAAAAGGCACTTTGTAGTATTGTTCTTGAAATGCTCTGTAACACCCGCCTCATTTGCATCATTTCATCCCATATAATTTCATGTATATTTTGCATGTCTCATCTCATCATTTGCATCATTTTATCATGAATGATTACATGTATTTCGTGTGCCATATTATTGCTTAAATCTTATAATTTATCGTACTCATAACGTGTTACGAGTGTGGAGTGATCGGACCTAGGAGGAGAAAAGGAAGACAGGCTATTTTTGGGGCACATGAGCCTTGGCACGACCGTGCAGCCATGTTGGCACAGTCGTGCAAGGCAGTCCAGAAGGTCAGTGTTGCGAGGTGAGGTTGGCACGACCGTGCAACCATGTTGGCACGGCCGTACGAGAGATTCCAGAAGTCCAGACTTTGCAATATAGGGTTGGCACGACCGTGCAGCCATGTTGGCACGGCCGTGCGAGGTTGGCACGACCGTGCAGCTTGTTTGGCACGCCCGTGCGAAGCGCGACAGATTGAACTCTTGCGCGAAAACCCTCTTTTCATTTAAATTGAGTGGCCCTTGTGAGGCCACATCACCAAACCGAGAGAGAGATCATTTTTCAGCCACTTAAAGCCTTTAGGAGTGTTTAAACACTCTTATTTCCTCCCACCATTCCCACCAAGAATACAAGAGAGTAGAGAGAGAGAATAGTGAGAGTTTAGAGTAAGAAGTAGAGATATCTTGAGATTGTGAAGGAATCTCAACGATCCGAGCACGCCATTGCGAAGATCTTGCCGAGGAGAAGTTTTCCCACCGATTAGATTTTCGTTTTCTTCACTTTTTCCGACGAGAGGTAAGCTACTACCCCCCTCTTCTTCTCGTTTTATGTCTCGTATGACATCCTAGACTCCTATTTTGTGAAGTTACCATGTTAGTTATGTGAATATGTGAGTTTGCCATGAAATGTGGTTGTGGGCTTGTGAATGATGCTATACCTTGTAATGTGATGTTGGGAACTCGAAATTTGGCGATAATGTGTTAGGATTAAAGTGCAAGATCACTTTCGTAACTCGACATCATTAGTAACCTAAAATGACTCTAACGGAGTCAGTTAGGGTTTGATAATTAATGTGACCACGCGTGTGTTTTGTGAGCTCTTTGGGTGCTCGAGAGACCCGTTGGGGAATTGGTTACGCAATACACGTGTAATGGTATTGTGTTGAATTGATGTTGGTATTATATGGCTATGTGTACTAGAATTATTGGCATACCGTAGCATGATCGTTGTTGTGGTCGTTATACTCCCTACTTTGGAGTATAATGCTTTTATTTAATGTTAAGTAAACATCTACTTGAACATTTGGTTGATTGGTTAATGTGTCGAGTAAACATCTACATGAGCATTGTTTAAGTCCATGGCATATTTGTTGGAGGTGTATTGACGCTCGGTTATTGCGTGAGCCGGGGCTACATAATAGCCGAAGGCCAATACACTGGGCCTCGCCCTACCGTTGGCCACGGTAGGGGTTATAGCGCTAAGTGTTGTACGGAATAAATTAACGCGACCTTGGTAAGCTATACCGTGATTGTTTCTCGGGTCGTGGGGACCGAGTCTTCACGTCGACGTGGATACGGAAAACGGTTCACTTTGGTTTTGGTTATTGGTTCAATGATCGGGTACGACATCAACGGTTTCTTCATTGGTATTATTGGTTGGTTGGTTGGAAGTTGTTATGTCGGAGGTGTACCTCGACGGTATCCTTTTATATGTGTTTATATATTGCACCTACGTGAGATACATGCTACTTGACTTGTGTCATGAGTTACTTGATCTGCTGATGATTGGGAATTGTTATATTATGCCAACCATGTTATATGTGATTCTTATTACTGTTTGCATCTCGCATGCCATATTGTTGCATTAGTAGCTTATTGAGTTTTATAACTCACCCCGTCCATTGTTTATTGTTTTCCTTAGATCCCGAGCCTGCGAGAAACCCCCAGTGATCGTTCGTTGTTGTCCGTCATTGTCAGCAGTCCTTCTTTTGGTAGTGCTCCTTGAGCCCTGGTATTTTCTTTTGGTGAGGCCGAGGGTACATATGTTAAGTAAACATTGTAAAGTTGGGTAGAAGTCCCGTACATGTTGTTCATTCACATTCTTTTGTAGATGCCGACATGGATGTCAGGCTTTTGTAAATGTTACTCACTTTTATATTCCGCGCACTCTGATAATGTTACATGTTTAGTCCCGAGCTTCTTAGCTCGCGGGTATGTTGGTTATATTATGTGATCTTTTCCAGCTCTTGTGTGCCGTGACGTGTTGTTTTGATTTTTAAATAAACATACACTTGCATTACAGGGTTTTTGCACGAAAAGTAATTTTTAAATTGTGCGTTTTGTGTCCCGTCTCGCGAACCGGACGAGATTACACGTAGGATCTCGGGTCGGGTCGTGACAGTTGGTATTAGAGCATAAGTTAGCTCGCTGGGATTCGGTATCCTTGGCTTAGGCGGGGGTTGGTTGAGTGTTTGAGTCGTTAACGACAAGTGTTTGTTGCAGGTGAACAATCATGGTTGAAACACGAAACGGAGCTGGTACGAGTAGGGCTGGAGAAGCCGAGAGAGAAACCCGCCGTACCGGGCCGTCTAACCCATCTCCTAACCAAGCTACCGGACAGTCATCAGAGGGTCAGATGAATCAGAATGAGACCTTCATGCATACCATGCAGGGGTTTATGCAGACGATGATGGAAATGAACCGACAGACTATGGACATGAATCGACAGGCTATGGATGGACAAGGACAAGTGGGTGGTCAAAGAGTAGTGCAACCGGCCGGGGGAGTCGGGGACAATGACCGCCGGTTAGAGAGGTTTTTGAAGATGAAACCTAGGAGCTTCAATGGTGAACCGGATCCGGAGAAAGCCGAGAGATGGATTGAGTCAACCAAAAAGATTTTTGCAGCATTGGGATGTACGGATGAGGAGAAAATCAAGTTCGCCACATTCAAGCTAGAGGATGCAGCCGAGCATTGGTGGAAGGTTTTGGAAGCTACCTGGGTACAAGATCAGACGGTGAGGACATGGGATCTCTTTTTGCAGCGGTTTCAGAATCAGTTTGTTCCGGATGTGATACAAGCAAGGAAGGAAGTGGAGTTTCTCAGCCTGGAGCAAGGGAGTCTATCGATAGCTCAGTATTCTGCCAAATTTACTGAGTTATCCCGATATTGTACGCATTTACTACCGACGGAGGAGAAGAAGGTTTACCGGTTTGTGAAGGGGTTGAGAACCGAGTATCGAAAGCAACTCATACCACTCGAGTTGACGAGCTACCAGAGAGCAGTGGACAAGGCCTACAGGATTGAACACGACATTGAAGAGCACCGTACTAAATCGGGGAACACCAGTGGGAATCAACGGGGAAATACTAGTGGGACTCAACAATCGGAACAGTCGAGGTGGAGGAATCAGAGTAACCGTGGGACTGGCAACAGAGAGGGAAATAATAACTGTAGAGGAGGACAGAATCAACAGAGAACGGAAAATCAGGGGAACACCGCACAGGGGCAGCGGGCTCAAGGAATGTCATGTAATTTTTGTTTGAGGACTGGTCATACGGAGGATAGGTGCTGGAAGAAGCAAGGGAAATGTGTCCTTTGTGGGGATGGCACGCACTTTCAGAGGGATTGCCTTAGGAATAAAGGGGTCCAACTGGGAGGTGCGCAACAGAATGTGGGCGTCAAGAAGGACAACGAGGGTCGCCCTAGAGTCCAGGGTCGGGTCTTCGCCCTAGACCAAAATAGAGTGCCCGAAGCCAATAATGTCATAGGAGGTACCTTATTCGTTTCTAGTGTTAAAGCCCGAGTGCTCATAGATCCAAGGTCATCGCATTTATACATCGCATCACATTTTGCCTGTCATTTGCATACCATGCCTGAATCATTGCCGTATGTGCTAGAGGTGTCTACTCCGATGGGAGAGTGCCAAGTAGCTTCGGATGTTTACCGTAATTGTGATGTGATTGTTGATGATCATCTTTTGCCTGCGGATTTGGTTGTTTTACCCATAAGGGATTTTGATGTGATTTTGGGGATGGATTGGTTGCATGCACACCATGCCGTTGTTGACTGTCGTAAGAAGTTCGTTACTTTTGATATGCCGAATATGTCGTCTTTTGTGTTTGTTGGGGATAAGTGCATGGGTGGTGTCCGACTTATTTCGGCTTTGAAAGCCCGTAAGTTATTATCTCGTGGTTGTTCAGGGTACTTGGCTTGTGTGGTAGATAAATTGAAAAGGGTGGTTATGTTGGATGATGTTGCAGTTGTTCGTGAATTTCCTGATGTCTTTTCTGATGACTATGAATTGCCCCCAGATAGAGAATTGGAATTTTGTATCGAGTTGTTACCGGGTACTGCGCCGATATCGAAAGCACCGTATCGCATGGCGCCGGCCGAATTGAAGGAGTTAAAGATTCAGTTGCAAGAGTTGCTTGATCGGGGTTTCATTAAACCGAGTGTATCGCCATGGGGTGCACCGGTATTATTTGTGAGGAAGAAGGATGGTTCGTTGAGGTTATGTATCGATTACCGGGAGTTGAATCAGGTTACAATTAAGAATAAATACCCTCTCCCACATATTGACGACTTGTTTGATCAGCTTCGAGGTTCCGTAGTGTACTCTAAGCTCGACCTTAGAAGTGGTTACCACCAGTTGAAGGTTCGGAAGGAAGACGTTCCTAAGACGGCATTTAGGACTAGGTACGGGCATTTTGAGTTCGTGGTTATGCCCTTTGGGTTGACTAATGCACCCGCGGTATTTATGGATTTGATGAATAAGGTGTTCTTGCTAAGTTTAGCAAGTGTGCCTTTTGTGGTTGTTTTCATTGACGACATTTTAGTGTACTCGAAGTCTCGAGAAGAGCACGAGAAGCACTTAAGGATTGTGTTGACGGTTTTGAGGGAAAGGAAACTATATGCTAAGTTTAGCAAGTGTGCCTTTTGGTTGGAGGAGGTAACATTTTTGGGTCATGTAGTTTCAGGCAAGGGGATTTCAGTTGATCCGACAAAAATTGAGGCCGTCGTAAGTTGGAAGAGACCCGAGACGGTGACGGAGATTCGGAGTTTCTTGGGATTAGCGGGTTACTATCGGAGGTTTATAGAGGGATTCTCTAAGATTGCAACCCCTTTGACGACCTTGACTCAGAAGAATAAGCCGTTTGTGTGGAATGATAAGTGTGAGGCGAGTTTCCGGGAATTGAAGGAGAAGTTGACTACGGCTCCTATCTTAGCATTGCCGAATGGACATGATGGGTTTGTGATTTATAGCGATGCTTCGAAAGAAGGTTTGGGTTGTGTCTTAATGCAGAATGGAAGGGTCATTGCGTATGCTTCGCGGAAGTTGACCCCGTATGAACAGAACTACCCGACACACGATCTCGAGTTGGCAGCGATTATTTTTGCTCTTCATAAGTGGAAGCATTATTTGTATGGGGCTAAATTTGAGGTGTTCACGGACCAGAAAAGCCTTAAGTATTTATTTTCGCAAAAGGAGTTGAATAATCGACAGCGTAGGTGGATGGAACGGTTGAAGGACCATGACTATACTATCTTATATCACCCGGGAAAGGCCAATGTTGTGGCGGATGCGCTGAGTAGGAAAGCGTATGTTTCTTGTTTGATGACTAGGGAATGGAAGATGCTAGAGGACATTCGAGATTGGGGTCCTAGTGAATATAGCCATGGGGTGATTTTTGCTAATATTCGGGCTACTCCGGTGTTATTCCAACGGATTAAGGAGACTCAAGAGAGTGATCCGGAGTTAAAGAAATTGATTAATGAATTAGGTGAGGGTAAGACCCCGGATTTCGCTAAGAATAGTGATGGCATTTTGACGTTTCAGGGTAGAGTGTGTGTACCGGCGATTGAGGAAGTGAAGCGACAAGTGTTAGATGAAGCCCATAAGTCTAAATACACAATTCACCCTGGGAGTACCAAGATGTATCGGGATTTGAAGAAGAATTTTTGGTGGAATGGAATGAAAAGGGAAATCGCCGAGTTTGTGTCGAAGTGTTTGACTTGTCAACGGATTAAAGCAGAACATCAGAGGCCAGCTGGACTGTTGCAACCTTTGGAAATTCCGGAATGGAAATGGGAGAATATCGCAATGGATTTTGTGACAGGGTTACCGAGGACCCGACGAGGTCATGATGTGGTTTGGGTTATTGTTGATAGATTGACTAAGTCGGCCCATTTCCTTCTCATTGCGGTTACGGATTCGTTGGAGAAGCTTGCTTCATTGTATATTCAGGAGATTGTGAGGTTGTATGGGGTGCCAGTGAGCATTGTATCGGACAGGGATCCGCGGTTTACTTTTCGGTTTTGGCAGTCACTTCAGAATGCTTTGGGGACGAAGTTGAATTTGAGTACAGCGTTTCACCCGCGGACCGATGGCAAGTCCGAGAGAACGATTCAAATACTTGAGGATATGTTGAGAGCTTGCTCGATGGACTTTAAGGGAACTTGGGATTCGCATGTGCCATTGATCGAGTTCGCCTACAATAACAGTTATCAGTCGAGTATTGAGATGGCTCCGTACGAGGCACTTTATGGTAGGAAGTGTCGTTCTCCGATTTGTTGGGATGAAGTTGGTGAAGCGAAGTTGTGGGGTCTAGAGATGGTTCATGAATCGGCGAAAAGTGTGAAAATTATTCGGGAAAGATTGAAGACGGCTCAGAGTAGGCAAAAGAGCTACGCGGACAATAGACGTCGGGATCTTGAATTTGAGGTTGGTGATCATGTGTTTTTGAAGGTTTCACCTCGGATTGGGGTTAAGAGGTTTGGTAAGAAAGGAAAATTGGCCCCGAGGTATATTGGACCGTTTGAGATATTGGAAAGGGTTGGAAAGTTGGCGTATAGACTTGCCTGGCCGCCATCGATGTCAGGTATTCATGAGGTATTCCACGTGTCGATGTTGAGGAAGTATTTGACGGATGCCTCACATGTGTTGGAGTATGAGCCAGTGGATTTGACGCCCGACCTTTCATATGTCGAGCAACCTGTAAGGATTTTGGACACAAAGGAGCAAGTATTAAGGACAAAGACTATACCCCTCGTGAAAGTGTTGTGGAGGAACCACAATGTCGAGGAGGCCACTTGGGAGACCGAGCAGGAGATGCGTGAGAAATACACCGCGTTGTTCGACGGAGTCGGTAAGTAAATTCGCGGACAAATTTATTCTAAGGGGGTGAGAATGTAACACCCGCCTCATTTGCATCATTTCATCCCATATAATTTCATGTATATTTTGCATGTCTCATCTCATCATTTGCATCATTTTATCATGAATGATTACATGTATTTCGTGTGCCATATTATTGCTTAAATCTTGTAATTTATCGTACTCATAACGTGTTACGAGTGTGGAGTGATCGGACCTAGGAGGAGAAAAGGAAGACAGGCTGTTTTTGGGGCACATGAGCCTTTGCACGACCGTGCAGCCATGTTGGCACGGCCGTGCAAGGCAGTCCAGAAGGTCAGTGTTACGAGGTGAGGTTGGCACGACCATGCAGCCATGTTGGCACGGCCGTGCGAGAGATTCCAGAAGTCCAGACTTTGCAATATAGGGTTGGCACGACCGTGCAGCCATGTTGGCACGGCCGTGCGAGGTTGGCACGACCGTGCAGCTTGTTTGGCACGGCCGTGCGAAGCGCGACAGATTGAACTCTTGCGCGAAAACCCTCTTTTCATTTAAAGTGAGTGGCCCTTGTGAGGCCACGTCACCAAACCGAGAGAGAGATCATTTTTCAGCCACTTAAAGCCTTTAGGAGTGTTTAAACACTCTTATTTCCTCCCACCATTCCCACCAAGAATACAATAGAGTAGAGAGAGAGAATAGTGAGAGTTTAGAGTAAGAAGTAGAGATATCTTGAGATTGTGAAGGAATTTCAACGATCCGAGCACGCCATTGCAAAGATCTTGCCAAGGAGAAGCTTTCCCACCGATTAGATTTTCGTTTTCTTCACTTTTTCCGACGAGAGGTAAGCTACTACCCCCCTCATCTTCTCGTTTTATGTCTCGTATGACATCCTAGACTCCTATTTTGTGAAGTTACCATGTTAGTTATGTGAATATGTGAGTTTGCCATGAAATGTGGTTGTGGGCTTGTGAATGATGCTATACCTTGTAATGTGATGTTGGGAACTCGAAATTTGGCGATAATGTGTTAGGATTAAAGTGCAAGATCACTTTCGTAACTCGACATCATTAGTAACCTAAAATGACTCTAACGGAGTCGGTTAGGGTTTGATAATTAATGTGACCACGCGTGTGTTTTGTGAGCTCTTTGGGTGCTCGAGAGACCCGTTGGGGAATTGGTTACGCAATACACGTGTAATGGTATTGTGTTGAATTGATGTTGGTATTATATGGCTATATGTACTAGAATTATTGGCATACCGTAGCGTGACCGCTGTTGTGGTCGTTATACTCCCTACTTTGGAGTATAATGTTTTTATTTAATGTTAAGTAAACATCTACTTGAACATTTGGTTGATTGGTTAATGTGTCGAGTAAACATCTACTTGAGCATTGTTTAAGTCCATGGCATATTTGTTGGAGGTGTATTGACGCTCGGTTATTGCGTGAGCCGGGGCTACATAATAGCCGAAGGCCAATACACTGGGCCTCGCCCTACCGTTGGCCACGGTAGGGGTTATAGCGCTAAGTGTTGTACGGAATAAACGCGACCTTGGTAAGCTATACCGTGATTGTTTCTCGGGTCGTGGGGACCGAGTCTTCACGTCGACGTGGATACGGAAAACGGTTCACTTTGGTTTTGGTTATTGGTTCGATGATCGGGTACGACATCAACGGTTTCTTCATTGGTATTATTGGTTGGTTGGTTGGTTGGAAGTTGTTATGTCGGAGGTGTACCTCGATGGTATCCTTTTATATGTGTTTATATATTGCACCTACGTGAGATACATGCTACTTGACTTGTGTCATGAGTTACTTGATCTGCTGATGATTGGGAATTGTTATATTATGCCAACCATATTGTTATATGTGATTCTTATTACTGTTTGCATCTCGCATGCCATATTGTTGCATTAGTAGCTTATTGAGTTTTATAACTCACCCCGTCCATTGTTTATTGTTTTCCTTAGATCCCGAGCCTGCGAGAAACCCCCAGTGATCGTTCGTTGTTGTCCGGCGTTGTCAGCAGTCCTTCTTTTGGTAGTGCTCCTTGAGCCCTGGTATTTTCTTTTGGTGAGGCCGAGGGTACATATGTTAAGTAAACATTGTAAAGTTGGGTAGAAGTCTCGTACATGTTGTTCATTCACATTCTTTTGTAGATGCCGACATGGATGTCAGGCTTTTGTAAATGTTACTCACTTTTATATTCCGCGCACTCTAATAATGTTACATGTTTAGTCCCGAGCTTCTTAGCTCGCGGGTTTGTTGGTTATATTATGTGATCTTTTCCGGCTCTTGTGTGCCGTGACGTGTTGTTTTGATTTTTAAATAAACATACACTTGCATTACAGGGTTTTTGCACGAAAAGTAATTTTTAAATTGTGCGTTTTGTGTCCCGTCTCGCGAACCGGACGAGATTTCATGTAGGATCTCGGGTCGGGTCGTGACATGCTCCCCCCCCCCCTGCAATCAAACTGGTTTCTTCTGCCAAGTTTCTGCAATTATTTCATTCCCTTCAAATTCGATCTCTTTCCCATACGCTGTCATCATGTTATTCGATCGATTGATTTTGTTTTTGTAAAACGTTACTTGATATAATACAATCAATAACATGTGAATATTGCAATGTCAAATCTAATAAGTTAGCTTTGAAATATTTCATAAACATGGTATTGTTGGGTAATTTTTTATCATTTAACATAATATCCGTAATTATTTTTGAAATTCTCAATTCTTTAAGGTACATACTTAACAAATGTGGCGTATATGGAGATGGTATTTCTTATAATCGCGATGCAAATTTTGTAAATCGCGATGCGCATTGTTATGTATCGTAAGTATTAGGTTGTTAATTCAGTAGAATATTGATGCATCGAAAATGTTGTTTTGATTAAATATTGTTCATATGCTGCAAACAAAAATTACACTTGAACAACCCAACCTTGTGAATCGGAATAAAAAGATGGTCTTAATTATAAAAATACTTAATCACAATCAAGATGCTTACAACACAATTGAAGGGTAAAGATAAAATGTTATGACGATTATAACCATAATTTTTTAAAGTAAACTATTTAAATAAAACATCGCAAAATAAAATAATGAACTTTTTATTTGGAACGGATGGAGTGGTATTAAAGTGTGTTTTTCTAATATTCTTGCTTTCCTTGTTGGTTGAATTGTTATTTGTCAGCTTTAGAATTATTATTTCTTTTTTTTTGTTGTAATTTTATGTTAATTGTCGTATATTAGAGCCCGTTTGGTGTAACGTTTTCAAAATACAGTGTTTTGAAAACGCAGCGTTTCTAAAACGCAGATTATTTAAAACGTTGCTTTTTCTTTATAAATGCGTTTGGAATTCTATGTCAAAACGCAACTTTTTATTCCCTACTGCGTTTTAAAATCTGCATTTTGGGAAAAAGTTAGGAATTCCAGCGTTTTAAAACGCAGTTGCGTTTTGAAAACGAGGTTTTTTCTACCGCAGCATTGAAACGCTAAGTCAAGGAATAAGTTGCGTTTTAACCTTGCATGCATTTTGGTTAAAATGCGCGAACAAACGGACTCTTAGTAAAGTGCTCGAAGTGGTGGTAGAGTATTGAAGGCACTGGTGGGTTACAATTATGTGTTTCTCATACTCAAGGATAAATAGGCGCCCATGGACGGACCAACACATTTATTGTCGGCCCATTTATGTTCATGTCGTCAATTGAACACTTATTTGGCTGCCAATCAAACATGTTTCTCACTTCTTTTCCTTTTCCTTCTTAATTTTTATTTTAGTATTCGTTTAGTAGGTGTGTTGGCGGATAACGGAAAAAAAGATGATGAAGATGAAGGCGTTTATGTTGGTAGGAAAAGGAAAACCCTAGGCTAAAATCAAGAAACTTATATTTTTGAGTTTTACTTGTATATGAGTTAAATTATTGGTAAAATTGCGAACCAGTAGACTTTGGAAAGTTTTTAACCGCTTTAGTTCTCTTTTTTTTTTTTCAACCGAAAAAGGCACTTTGTAGTATCGTTCTTGAAATGTCCCCCCCCCGCCCCCTCGGCAATCAAACTGGTTTCTTCCGCCAAGTTTTTGTAATTATTTCATTCCCTTCAAATTCGATCTCTTTCCCATACGCTGTCATCATGTTATTCGATCGATTGATTTTGTTTTTGTAAAACGTTACTTGATATAATCCAATCAATAACATGTGAATATTGCAATGTCAAATCTAATAAGTTAGCTTTGAAATATTTTATAAACATGGTGTTGTTGGGTAATTTTTTATCATTTAGCATAATATCCGTAATTATTTTTAAAACTGCCAATTCTTTAAGGTACATACTTAACAAATGTGGCATATATGGAGATGGTATTTCTTATAATCACGATGCAAATTTTGTAAATCGTGATGCACACTGTTATGTATCGCAAGTATTAGGTTGTTAATTCAGTAGAATATTGATGCATCGAAAATGTTGTTTTGATTAAATATTGTTCATATGCTGCAAACAAAAATTATACTTGAACAACCCAACCTTGTAAATCAGAATAAAAAGGTGTACATTGCGATACATAAAAAATAGTACTTTTTAAGTACAAATATGTGCATCGCGATGCACTTTGATGCATTGGAAAGGTATTTTTGATTAATGTTCATATGTTGCAAATAAAAACTACACTTGAACCCCAACATTGGGCAATTACAAAATCCCTATCACAGACTCCCTGTTTTACATGCCATTATCAAAAAAATTGCTAAAACATTGGGCAGTCACCAACCATTATCAAGTATTAAAATAAAAACTACTGTTTAATAACTAAAAAACACATCTAATCAATAACTATTGTCATTCTATTGTTCTCCTTGTACTTAATTTTTCAGGTATTCAGCCTAGTCCTTTCTGACTTCCTGATTTTTTGTCCTTTCTCAATTTTAACTTTCATAATTGTTTGACTCTCATCTTCTGGTCGAGTTCTGTCTTGTGTTTAAGTCATATATTCAGTCGCAACCTCAGCAGTCACCACACCCCCCTTAATTGGTGATGCTCTGGGTGCATTTGTAGCATTTTGTTGATCATCTCTTGCAGTTTTTGTTACCGCGTTTTCATGTTATGGATCTACATCCACACCTATATTCACCTCAATTAAATTCATGTTGTTTGTTTTAAGGGAATCCACAACATCCTCACAATAAATTTCCATCTCATTGTTTCTCATTGCCCAAAGCGCGCAGTTCATGTTCTTTTTTTTTTTCTTTTAAGAACATTATCAAATCTCTGTAAAATCATAAAAAAAAATGAAACATTGTATAAAAGTTGTGCATCGAAAATAAATGTTATGCATCGCGATGCAACAACTTAGTATTTTTTAGTACAAATTTTTGCATCGCGATACACAAAGGTGTGTATCACAAGTGTAATGTTGATATTTCTAATAGAATACTAATGTGTCATTTATAAGCACTCACCTGATTGTTCTTGACGGTAACAAAATTTGATTCATGCAATACCCTCTGGACAGTGCTGACAAATCCCCTGCATAGCGTTGCTAAGCTTGTGCATCGTGATGCCTTGTGTAACCGGTGCTTAGCGTGCTTCCCTTCATTAATGACATTTATGTCATTTTGCCAGAAAAGTGTCTTTTGCAGATTAAAAAAATATTGGGGTGTAAAACGGTTGAAAAATATCCCAAATGAACCGACCAGAATTTCTCCCTAAATTATTATGGACAATAAATGTACACCATTCTAATGCATATTATTATAAAAATAGAGTCTATTTCTACTACAATATTTGCTTATTCACTACATTTTTTAAAAATTAATCAAAACAATCATCAATTATTTTTCCCTTTGTAACTTTTTTCTCCTTTTTTCTTCCTTCCAAATAAATTATATTTCGCACAAAAAATAAATGATTTTATAACTAAAAAAAGAAAATCGAAATGAAATAATTAAAAGGAAGATAATTCATAAGGCTAAAATCCTTTTGCTTATGCTAACAAATAAGAAAGAAAATATAACGGACAAAATAAATTAAACGAAATGGTGAAATGAATTATATAATATTAAAATCCAAATTATAAATTCATTTTTTTTATGAGAAATCTAATAATAAATATATATTTTTTAAATCGTACTACATCTTTAAGCTCTTTTAACATTGAAATTCAGTTTACTTTAAAAAAAAAAAACTTTTAAAGAAATTATATGAAAATTAATGGATGGGTTAACATTTTAGTGCTGACAAATAGATGTAATTTATTTGAGAAAATAAGAAAAGAAAAAATTAAATTTCAAGTTATAAATAAAAAAAATTAGTCGACTTTAGATAAATACTAATCAAACAAGGTAAGTATTTGAAGAATAATTATGTCATAATAATAACTAATTCAATTAACTATTAATTTCTATCTCAAACACAAATAAAAGCGAGTATACGTCGAGCAAGATCCACAAGCAAAGGTTACTATAAATTGACATAAAAAATCTTGAAGACTAAACAATTAATGACTCTTGATGGGTTAAAAACTATAGGTTCAATTATTTATCGGTCGAACTGCTAAATTTTATAATCAATCAATACTACCGCCGTCTCAAAATAAGCATCGTTTAAGAAAAAAAATTATTTTCAAATTAAGTGTTGTTATATAATTTTTAGAAATATTTGCTCATATTTTTACCAAAATTGACCTTATTTACTACTCTCATTTAAGATGATTGTTAAGAAAAAGGAAAAAAATAATTAAAAAAGGCGAGATACTAAATGGCCCGAATGGGGACATCCAAAAAAAATATTCATACAACTTATTTATAATAAATAAACTTAAATAAGATTAGATCATGTTTTATGTAAGCTTTTTTAGTTTATCTCTAAATTATTTAAACGACCCTTATTTTTGGACAGGTTTAGTAGTTGTCAACTATTATTATTTTAGAAGAAAAGAGGGGGCCAATTGAATGTCTCCTTAATTAGCTTTTCTTTTTGGTTCATCCTTAATTACCACCCAAGTGACACTTTTTTTTTTTAGAGCAAAACGAGTATTAATGAGCATAATTTATTTTTGTCGATTAAAAAAAAAGGTAAATTTGTATGAAAAATTTGTTTAAAAATAAATTATTTGTATCTCTATCTTTTTCAAAAAAATAAAATAAATAAATAAAATCATCTAAAAAAATATATATGCAACTTAAGAAAATATAATTCAAGATTATTTACTAAAAAAATAATATCATGAATAATAAAAAAAACAAAGTATGAATAAAATATATGCAACTTAATAATACAAATTAAAAAATATAACAAAAAAAAACTTTACATTAAGTAAGAGATGGATATTTATTTAAATGTATACTCTCATTCGGCATGACACTAACGGAAGAGTTAGGACAATCTTTATCGTTTGTTAAAACAGTAATTAAGTTGAGATACTTGGGACTATGAAGGACCAAAATCGAGACAAATGACAATTTCATATAATCTGTAGTCAAGTGTTTTCTTAAAAAATGTTTATTATTGAAAATATATACAAATAAAAATAAATAAATAAAAATTACTTTAATGAATAGTCAAATATCATATCGTTTGTGATATCCGATAAATGAGAAAATGAATTCGGATATAACACGCTTTTTTATAGAACCTTCAACATGATATTGCTAAGAAGCAACATTTTTTTGCAAAATAATTTATATATGACAGTTCGATTAAAAAAATACCAAAAAAGAACAAAATAATATAATAAAAATTAAGAAAAATAAAATATATGTCAATTTATCAAAATTAATTATCTAATTTCAACATTTGAATGTTTAAAATCTTATATGATCCTACCATGTATTAACCCACTATATTTATTGAATGCTAAAAATTATATTATATATTAAATTGATACGAGATAATGAATAATGGCCCAAACATTTATTTAATCCAAATATTGACTTATAATATTTAACCACCTCACATTTATTGAATAAAAAAAATTATATTACATATTTAATTAATTACGGACCAATAAATAATGGCCCAAAAAATTTAATAATATCTATAGCTAGAATTCATAATTACGAACCAATGAATAATGAGCCAAATAATTTCATTAGCTAAAATCCAAATGGCCCAAACGAAATGAAACCAAAATAAACTGGGCCTAAAACAAAAACCCAGAAAATGCCCATATAATATGTGAGTCCCTAACCCTTTCTATTAGGGTTTCATTAGTCGTCTACAAACTCAAAAACCTTAACAATCTCTCTCCCCAAATTTTCTCTTTCATCCGCCGTCTTCAACAACAACAAAAAAACCCTACCGATCTCTCTTCCCCAATCTTGTCTTTCATCCACCGTCTTCAAAAAAAAAAAAAACCCTAACGATCTCTTTCCCCAATGCGGGTGAGTGATAGGTACTCTCTCTGAGCCGGCGAGGAGTCTGTTGATTGGAGAGAGAAAGCCGTCGTCGGTCCGTCAAAGATCAAGGCCGATATAGTGATCCTCTCGTAAACTCATTCCTTGTCTTTTAAATAAATAAATACTCCATAAAAACATAGCAATTTTAAATACAAATAGGTGTTTAATTTAGGTTTTCTGTTTAAGTTTTTTTTTCATAATTTGCATATGCAATCTAGCTTTTCGTTAATATAACCCAATTCCTCATGATGAGAGTTAAACTTTGTGCATATGGGCAGATCATGAAATCCAACAATGCTGTCATTGTGGCTATTGCTTTTTAAGTCCTAAAGAAGTGAAAAGTCTCATTATTAGAAAGTGAAAATGGGCTTGTGTGATTTATCTTGCAAAGAGTAGATAAAAATTGAAAGGAGAACAGTCAATAGATTTAATTGGGGAAGGTTTGACTTTTATTAAGTTTCCAATTCCAAATTCCTTTTTCATTGTATATTCCATTTCCATTGATCTGTTGCTATACAACCAAATAGCAAAGGTACTGCTTCTGTCACTGCATCGCAATTTCTGATCGACGGCCTTTCCCCAAAATCAAGCACCATTTCTTCTTTGATCATTGTTTTAGCTTTGAATTCAATTTTTGGGATTTTCAACTGAGAATGGAGGGTGGAGTGGATTACTTGGCTGAAGAGAGGAAGAAGGCGGAGTTCGATGTCGATGCCATTGTTTGGGCTGGTTCTCGCCATGCCTTTGAAGTTGCCGATCGCATGTCCAAGCTCGTCGCTAGTAATCCTGTATTATCCATTCACTCCCACAAATTATTTCTATCTTTAAATAGTATTTAATTGACTGTTTGTTAGTTGCAATGTGATTTAGTTGGGTTTCTTCTAGATGCTCTAGTTCAATTGTCTCAGTTCCTTTCGAATAGTCCAGTCTTTATCTTTAAAAGAGCATATATCGAATGTACATTTATTCTTTTTTAGCTACTGAAATTTCTTTTCTTGAAGCCGAGGAAATTTATGTGTACTTTTAGTCAAAATTTAATTAATAAGTAAACACTGGAATCTGTATGTGGAATTGAGAGAGTAGTTTGAAGTTTTAGCTGTTGTTTGTTTGCCATCTTGCGCTTCAGCGATCTGGAAATTGATCACTTTTGTAGCTAGAGTATATTGCAATTGAATTAAAAGGAAAGTAAGAATAAGCAAAAAGAAAAGGCATACCGTCGAATGATTTTCAATGCTTCTTGACTGCCATGGATAATGTGCTCTAGCACATGAATGCTATGAAGGCCGGAGGCAGCTGATCATCAAGTTTGTGGTGATAATCTCAAGCACAAGCAGAACAAATAAAATCCCTAAAGATAATCGCAAGTCAATAATTACTTGATGTATAAGCCCATTTGGCAGAAGAGGTCGGGTTTGGAGGAGGAAATGTCTCTATTTATAATGTTTGTAATGGATGAATTTCAAGGGCCATCAATTTGTATTTTATATTCAATCTATTGTAATTTGGAAACTAATTGAATTCTTCAGGGGCATGTATCAAGGGATAATCTCGTGAATTCCATCAGTCTGTTTGTGAAATTCAAGTTCATAGAACTTCTGAATATTTTTTTATTTTTTAACCAAATGATTAAATGTGTAGTATAAAAACACAAGAAAAAAAATATGTGAACTCTTTCGTCTTCCAATGCATGGCTCATCAATTAGATTCGAGTTTCCATTTTTAGAAAGCTATTTTAGGCGGGAAATCGCCTTATTTAGCTGGGTTAGAATTACATCTGTCATTATATATATATAGATAGATACTAATCAAACAAGGTAAGTATTTGAAGAACAATTATGTCATATTAATAACTAATTCAATTAACTATTAATTTCTATCTCAAACACAAATAAAAGCGAGCATACGTCAAGCAAGATCCACAAGCAAAGGTTACTATAAATTGACATAAAAAATCTTGAAGACTAAACAATTAATGACTCTTGATGGGTTAAAAACTATAGGTTCAATTATTTATCGGTCGAACTGCTAAATTTTATAATCAATCAATACTACCGCCGTCTCAAAATAAGTATCGTTTAAGAAAAAAAAAATTTTAAATTAAGTGTTGTTATATAATTTTTAGAAATATTTGCTCATATTTTTACCAAAATTAACCTTATTTACTACTCTCATTTAAGATGATTGTTAAAAAAAAGGAAAAAAATAATAAAAAAAAGGTGAGATACTAAATGGCCTGAATGGGGACATCCAAAAAAAATATTTATACAACTTATTTATAATAAATAAACTTAAATAAGATTAGATCATCTTTTATGTAAGCTTCTTTAGTTTATCTCCAAATTATTTAAAGGACACTTATTTTCGAACAGATTTAGTAGTTGTCAAGTATTATTATTTTAGAAGAAAAAAGGGGGCCAATTGAATGTCTCCTTAATTAGCTTTTCTTTTTGGTTCATCCTTAATTACCACCCAAGTGACACTTTTTTTTTTAGAGCAAAAGGAGTATTAATGAGCATAATTTATTTTTGTCGATTAAGAAAAAAGGTAAATTTGTATGAAAAATTTGCTTAAAAATAAATTATTTGTATCTCTATCTTTTTCAAAAAAAATAATAAAAATAAATAAATAAATAAATAAAATCATCTAAAACATTTCCACTTTATACTTCCATAACAACATAAAACTATTTCGACAACATTAAACCAAACAACGTACACTTGATTAAATTTAAAAATCGGCTGTAAAAAAAAAAAGTAAAAGTATATAAATAAAGGGTATCAAAAGCCACAATCACTCAACACAAGACTCGAATTAATATAATAAATAAATATCAATCAATACTCCGGCACCGGCATATCCTCCTCAGCCGGCGGCGCTAAAACCCAGTTGCCATTTCTATCGAGCACCATCCCTTTATTCTTCTCAACCCACCATGACCCAGGAATCAAACACTCCTCTTTCAAAAACTCACTTGATTTATTCACCAACGCCAAACTCCTCTCCACCTTCAATTCAAATTCCCCTTCTTCCCCATTCCAACCCGCCACCACATGTAACATCCCCTGCAAGTTATGCCAATCGCTCGGATTCCTCGACTCCTTCAAACTCGGTGACTTTCGTGTATCGATAAACAGATCCGTGCCGGAATTGACGTATCCCAATAACTGATTCGGGTAAAGCGGAATCAGGTCAATTCTATTCCGGACGTGTAAGATGTTGACATTTGAAAATTGCTTCAGTCTCTCATTAAATGCTTTGTTCCCCACCTGTGGGGAACCGAATATAATGGCTGAAATCGGGATATCAGTAATCCCGTTTTCGGCCAGATCGAATGCAGCTAGAATTGACATGCTCGCCCCGAGGCTGTGGCCTGTGAATGTTATGCTTAATTCCTCTTCTTTGTACTTGTCCACCAACTGTTTGATAAAATTCATGAGCTGTGCCCTTGTGCTTTGTTTTGTAAAAGGAGAATTTGGATCTTCAGAAGTGTAAAGAGTGAGCCAACCGTTCATAACTTTTGGCACAGTTTCATTCTCGTCGTCGTTGTCCGAATCCCCCGAACCACCCAAAATGCGAGAGAAGAAGTTATGCTTGTGCTTTTGCTTTTGCTTTGGTGAACTTGAGACTTCTGGTTGTAAAAGCGGTTCTGCACTAGGAACTAGCACTGATTCCTCGCCTTCTGTCAATGCTTTTGGTCGTAAAAGTGATTCAGCAGACTCGAGCCTGGGATCAAACACATTGATCCACTCGTAATTCCGAGTTGTTCCACGAAGTGCAACGTAGATTTCGCGTCGGCCTAACTCTCTACTGACTTGGTCAGTCGTGGTGGCTATGTAGCCGAACCAATTCGACTCCCGGTCCCACGCCTCTCGCGAGAGGGAGTGGAGGAGGAAGGCTTTGTGGAGCTCGACTTTGGCGGTGGTGTAGAGGAAAGCGGAGACTTGGTAATCCGAAGCTCTTTCAAACATGACTTTCTGAAAGAAGTCTTTCTTACCGTAGCGGCTGCTGCCGCAGTACCTCGAGTTTTCGTCGTTGTTGAAGGCGTCGTAGGTGGCTTGACAGAAGTCGCCGCATCGGAGAATGAGGTTGCGGAGGTTGAGGTTGAGGGGATCCAGAAGTGATTCCCAGTTGTTGCTTCCTAGTAGTTGTGACCATGTTGGTTCTGGTTCTGTTTGGGTTGTTGCCATGGTGGTGATTGGATAGATAACAAATGGATGGTTTGGGTATGAAATGTGAGTTTCTTGTGAATGGGGTTTCTGATAACCTTACTCGTTAAGATAAAAGAAAAATGGACGGATGAGATTGGAGATTATTGACCCGGGAATGTGATTTTTTTTTTTTATTTTATGGGTCGACGACATTTCAAAGATCAATAGTACTCCTTCCGTTCCTAAATTATTCTCTTCTTTTTATTTTTCGTCCGTTTTAAAATAATTATTTTGTTTAATTTTTTTTTTAGAATATCATTTTTATTATTTTATTCTTATTTTTTCTTCCTACTTTAATTATGGGCTACATACACATGGACATTAAAGAAAACAACACATTTTTTCAATACTATTCCAATATTAATAATTAAGTCAATTAAATTTTCTTAATTCGTGTGCCAGGTTAATCCGGACAATAATTTAGAGACGGAAATAGTAATATTTTGACTTTAAGGTTCACCAATCAATAACAAGTGCTGATCAATATTCATTTAGTCTTAGTCAGCAAGTAATAGCCCTTTTTTTTTTTTTTTTTTTTTGCTAAGACGCATAGATACAACGCAGGTTATTTGTGAAAGTTATATTTTAATTTTATGGCAGAAAAAGTTGTGTTTTTAAAAAATAGTTGCGTTTTGAAATGCTAAAATTCTTTACTATTTTCCAAAATACAGGTTATAAAACGCTAATAGGAAAATAACGCTGCATTTTAAAACGATATTCTAAACGCATTTATAAGAAAATTTTAAAAATTTTGTATTTTAAAAATGTTACGTTTTTAAAACGCTGAACCAAACAAATTCTAAGAGTTGTTTAACCATTCGTTTCCTTAAGATTAGTATACGAGAATTGAAAATACTTGGGGGCATATTTGAGAAAAGGTTTTGTGTGTACTATAGGTAACAATTTGTACTTGTACACATTTATCCGTCCAGTCGTCCGCATTTTAGTTGGTATGGTCACAAATGAACTGCGCCTATAAAAGTCACCAATGGGCGACCATACTCCTCCTGGATTTCATTCATATCCTTCCATTATCGCTACTTTCACTTCCCTATATTGCACCTAGCAGCAACCGAACTCGCAGCCACCACCCAGTCAACGTCGCACAAAGGTGATCCCATCACTGCCATTCGAAAGTCAAAACACGAAACAAAAAATAGAAAAACAAACCGTTGGCATATTGTACTCCATAAATAATGTAAGTAGCAGGTTCCATTTTTTTTTTTTTAAATATTTTTTTGGTTCAAAATAGAGTAAGTAGTATTAAATTGAGAGCAGTTTGCCCTCGTGCAATTGAGCAGTGTGTGCTCTACAAAACACCCTTAAGGAGCAATTGGGTGAAAACTAGTAATCACTTTGTTCCACACAAATAGTTTACGTTTGAAATGTCAAAAAATTAAGGGGTATATTAGTATTATTAAAGTTGGTCTTAATTATAAAAATACTTAATCACAATCAAGATGCTTACAACACAATTGAAGGGTAAAGATGAAAGGTTATGACGATTATAACCATAATTTTTTAAAGTAAACTATTTAAATGAAACATCTCAAAATAAAATAATAAACTCTTTATTTGGAACGGAGGGAGTAGTATTAAAGTATGTTTTTCTAATATTCTTGCTTTCCTTGTTGGTTGAATTGCTATTTGTCGGCTTTAGAATTATTATTTCTTTTTTTTTTTGTTGTAATTTTATGTTTATTGCCGTATATTACAGCTCGTTTGGTGTAGCGTTTTCAAAATACAGTATTTTGAAAACACAGCGTTTCTAAAACGCAATTTTTTTTTAAAAAAAATGCGTTTGGGATTTTATGTCAAAACGCAACTTTTTATTCCCTACTGCGTTTTAAAATCTGTGTTTTGGGAAAAAGTTAGAAATTCCAGCGTTTTAAAACGCAACTGCGTTTTGAAAACGCAGTTTTTTCTACCGCAGTATTAAAACGCTAAGTTAAGAAATAAGCTGCATTTTAACCCTACATTTTGACTAAAATGCGCGAACAAACGGACTCTTAGTGAAGTACTCGAAGTGGTGGAAGAGTATTGAAGGCAGTGGTGGGTTACAATTATGTGTTTCTCATACTCAAGGATAAATAAGCGCCCATGGATGGACCAACACATTTATTGTCGGCTCATTTATATTCATGTTGTCAATTGAACACTTATTTGGCTGCCAATCAAACATGTTTTCCACTTCTTTTCCTTTTCCTTCTTAATTTTTATTTTATTATTATAATTTATTTATTTTTCGTCTGGTCGGTAAGTGGTTCGTTTAGTGGGTGTGTTGGCGGATAACGGGAAAAAGGATGTTGAAGATGAAGGAGTTTATGTTGGTAGGAAAAGGAAAACCCTAGGCTAAAATCAAGAAACTTATATTTTTGAGTTTTACTTGTATATGAGTTAAATTATTGGTAAAATTGCGGACCGGTAGACTTTGGAAAGTTTTTAACCGCTTTAGTTCTCTCTCTCTCTTTTTTTTTTTTCAACCGAAAAAGGCACTTTGTAGTATCGTTCTTGAAATCCCCCCCCCCCTGAAATCAAACTGGTTTCTTCCGCCAAGTTTCTGCAATTATTTCATTCCCTTCAAATTCGATCTCTTTCCCATATGCTGTCATCATGTTATTCGATCGATTGATTTTGTTTTTGTAAAACGTTACTTGATATAATCCAATCAATAACATGTGAATATTGCAATGTCAAATCTAATAAGTTAGCTTTGAAATATTTCATAAACATGGTGTTGTTGGATAATTTTTTTATCATTTAGCATAATATCCGTAATTATTTTTTAAATTCTCAATTCTTTAAGGTACATACTTAACAAATGTGGCGTATATGGAGATGGTATTTCTTATAATCGCGATGCAAATTTTGTAAATCGCGATGCGCATTGTTATGTATCGTAAGTATTAGGTTGTTAATTCAGTAGAATATTGATGCATCGAAAATGTTGTTTTGATTAAATATTGTTCATATGCTGCAAACAAAAATTACACTTGAACAACCCAACCTTGTGAATCGAAATAAAAAGATGTGCATTGCGATGCATAAAAAATAGTACTTTTTTAGTACAAATATGTGCATCGCGATGCACTTTGATGCATTGGAAAGGTATTTTTGATTAATGTTTATATGCTGCAAATAAAAACTACACTTAAACCCCAACATTGGGCAATCACAAATCCCTATCATAGACTCTCTGTTTTACATGCCATTATCAAAAAAATTGCTAAAACATTGGGCAGTCACCAACTATTATCAAGTATTAAAATAAAATTACAGTTTAATAATTAAAAAACACTTCTAATCAATAACTATTGTCATTCTATTGTTCTCCTTGCACTTCATTTTTCAGGTATTCAGCCTAGTTCTTTCTGACTTCCTGATTTTTTGTCCTTTCTCAATTTTAACTTTCTTAATTGTTTGACTCTCATCTTCTGGTCGAGTTCTGTCTTGTGTTTAAGTCATATATTCAATCGCAACCTCAGCAGTCACCACACCCCTCTTAATTGGTGATGCTCTGGGTGCATTTGTAGCATTTTGTTGATCATCTCTTGCAGTCTCTGTTATCGCGTTTTCATGTTATGGATCTACATCCACACCTATATTCACATCAATTAAATTCATGTTGTTTGTTTTAAGGGAATCCACAGCATCTTCACAATAAATTTCCATCTCATTGTTTCTCTTTGCCCAAAGCAATTCATGTTATTTTTTTTTTCTTTTAAGAACATTATCAAACCTCTGTAAAATCATAAAAAAAATGAAACATTGTATAAAAGTTGTGCATCAAAAATAAATGTTATGCATCGCGATGCAACAACTTAGTATTTTTTTAGTGCAAATTTTTGCATCGTGATACACAAAGGTGTGCATCACAAGTGTAATGTTGATATTTCTAATAGATTACTAATGTGTCATTTATAAGCACTCACCTGATTGTTCTTGACGGTAACAAAATTTGATTCATTCAATACCCTCTGGACAGTGCTAACAAATCCCCTGCATCGCGTTGCTAAGCTTGTGCATCGCGATGCCTTGTGTAACCGGTGCTTAGCGTGCTTCCCTTTATTAATGACATTTACATCATTTTGCCAGAAAAGTGTCTTTTGCAGATTAAAAAAAAGTATTGGGGTGTAAAATGGTTGAAAAATATCCCGAATGAACCGACCCGAATTTCTCCCTAAATTATTATGGACAATAAATGTACACCATTCTAATGCATATTATTATAAAGATAGAGTCTATTTCTACTACAATATTTGCTTATTCACTACATTTATTAAAATTTAATCAAGTAAAATAGTGTATTGACAATATTGTCCTTTAAACCCACCCTATTTAAAATCAAAACAATCATCAATTATTTTTCCCTTTGTAACTTTTTTCTCCTTTTTTCGTCCTTCCAAATAAATTATATTTCGCACAAAAATAAATGATTTTATAACTAAAAAAATGAAAATAGAAATGAAATAATTAGAAGGAAAATAATTCATAAGGCTAAATCCTTTTGCTTATGCTAACAAATAAGAAAGAAAATATAACTGACAAAATAAATTAAACGAAATGGTGAAATGAATTATATAATATTAAAATCCAAATTATAAATTTAATTTTTTATGATAAATCTAATAATAAATATATTTTTTTAAAATCGTACTACATCTTTAAGCTCTTTTAACATTGAAATTCAGTTTGCTTAAAAAAAAAAACTTTTAAAGAAATTATATGAAAATTAATGGATGGGTTAACATTTTAGTGCTGACAAATAGATGTAATTTATTTGAGAAAATAAGAAAAGAAAAAATTAAATTTCAGGTTATAAATAAAAAAAATTAGTCGACTTTAGATAAATACTAATCAAACAAGGCAAGTATTTAAAGGACAATTATGTCATGATAATAACTAATTCAATTAACTATTAATGAATATAGTGGATAAGCAAAATTTGTAGGAGATATAGACTCTCTATCATAAAATCATTACAAATGTAAAATAGTCGGATGCATATATTACATTATTACTGATATATAAAAACTGAAAAACATTTTGAAAATTAAACCATGATAAAACTATTCAAACCATTCGCTGATAAGCGAGTAGAGCTGAACTCGAGCCATTCGTTAAGCTCGTGAATGGATGAGCCGAGTTGTCTTCGACCCGAGAATTTTGCGAACAATTTTTGATGTTCCAGTTCGATTCGAACGAACACTCGACCACAACCAAATCGAGCTTTCACGAGCTGAGCTGAGTCAAATGTCGCGCCGTTCAGTTCGTGTAACAGCCCTATGCACACATCTCCACTTAATCCACTCTCTCAGACGAGACCAAGAGCACATTATCCACACTCGAACTCTACATTTAAAAATTATCTTGCAAATATTGATCACAAGATTCATAGACTTAGGGCAACTCCAACTGCTCAAATTTTCAGCACCATCCCATCATTATAGTGCAAAATGGCCCTCCAACCACTGTGCCATTTTGAAGCTGCACCAATTTTTGCACCAAATTTGGTGCAAAATTTCCCCAGCGCTATCCACCTTTTCTTCTTTTTTTTCTTTTTTCTTTTGTTTAAGAATTCTACTTTTGGTGTAATAAATAGGATATTCTTAGAAATTTTTTTTTTGGTGTAAAATTTGAAGTAAAATAATTGGAAATGATAAAAAATATTTAATATAAAAATTGCATTATTATAGTAGAATAGTATAATTTTTACACCAAATGATTAGAGTTGCTCTTAGTGTACCATGTGGTTATGGCACATTATCCACACTCTGACCTCTATAAAACTGGAATATGCTTAGGTTGGACCACCAAATGACGTGGTGGCTAAGCATAAACATAATTGTTTCACGAATATATATTCGTTTTTTGTTTCCATTTAATTTAAAATTGCATTGACTACTTTTTCTATTTTGTTAACCAAGGTTTAACATTTTCTGTTGTGCCCATTTAACTTGAGTTTTTAGTCTTTAATTACTATGCTGTTAGTTCCTAGTTAAAATTTTATTTTAATAAAAAAAAGGCTTAATTACAAATTTCGTCACTCTATTTTTTTTAAAAATTCAATAAGTTCACTTTACTTATTTTTTTCACACTTTAATTACTCTACTTGGACTTTTCCAATTAATAAGCTCATTGATTGAGTGAGTTTATTGATTCTACTGACCAGGTAGAGTGATCAAGGTATAAAAAAAGTACAGTGAGCTTAATGAATTTTGAGTGAAAGTAGAGTGACCAAATTGGTAGTTAAGCCTAAAAAAATTATCGTTCACTGTGTTAAATTTTGAGATAATAATATTAACAATAAGATTATTAATACAAACGCGTCTCTCTTATTAATATTATTGATGATGCACAGAATTGAATGGGTTGGATTCGGGACTGAGTGATTGGTTATTTGGACTTTGGATACATTCAAGAACAAAATAAACACTTCGGTTAATGGAAGGCCTTACCCTACAAAAACACTCCGGCATAAAAGCGTATTGCCTCATTACTAATTGACAGTGTAGTTTATAGTGTTTAGTGTGGTACCTTAGCTAATGGTTTTGCAGGGTTTATATGGGGTCTTTTATAACTGTCGGAGTAATGACCATCGTAACTGCTGAGAGTGAGTGTAACTGCTGGGCACGTTCAGCCAATAGGGATAAGACATGTGACTCACATCCTGGAACGTGGGCGAGAATTACGGGAGATAGGGAGGCCTGCTAGCTGTCGCGGGTGATCCTGCCCGTTCGTGCCCCCTCATGATCAGATCCATCTTAACCTGGATCATGCTCGGAGCTCCAACTCGCACAAGATGATTTCCAGGGCATATCAATTATTGTTATCATTATTGGTATTATTATATGCTATATCATTTATTACGTTAATTTTGATATAAAAAAAAAAACACAAGCTAAATTCGGTACTTTGATAATTAAGGGGGAACAAATTAAAAAATTATTAGAGTGTCTAAATAATAAAAATTGTCTACAACTTTAACAAACTAAAAACAAATTATGAAAAAATATATACATTTATGGTTTTTTTTTTAACAAATAAGTAAGTGCATTGCGAGTGTTAGCATATCTCAAAGTTTATAAAATTCCTATAACCTATTTATCGAGCTTATGTAGTGAAAAAAGTGTTCCTAATCTTATATCTCAATTATTCATCGAATAAAAGAAGACAAATGATATTACGAGCTCGAACTTGGTATTCATACGAGTTTTAGTGTTAGTGTTTGTTGGATGATTTTAACGCAAATTTCAATACTTAAATATTGTTAAGTTGGTGATGATTTGAAATATTGTTCATATCATTACTTAGAAAAAAGAAAAGACTCAGTGGTAGAATTGAGATTTCACAAAGAGTGAGGTCCTTTCCCATGCCCCTTAAACACCAACAAAAATAGAAAATAGTTAATTTAATCTGACGAGACTAATACTAAGCTAACGACACTAGTACTAAAATTTGTAGAAATACAACAAGCTCGAACTCGTAAAATCATACCTTATAAAAGAATAGTATTCTTACAGGAAATGCATAATTTATTTGTGATTTAGCATTAGACCCAAAATTTTAATTAATTTTAGATATTCGTAGAATTTTAAGAATTTTGGTAAAACAATGATAACTATATTCTTAAAATCTATATTTTTTAAATCTATATCTTTCGCAAACTTTGTTTCCATTCTAATAGTTAATATTATTACATGAAATTTCCCCCAAATTTTATTAATTATAAAGTAATAGTATTATTATTATCTACTGTGAAAAGAAGTTGATTTTTCAAAATTTTATCAACTAATAAAGTATATTAACTATAGAGTGTTAGTTATTAGATGCCAAGTGACTACTATATATTTAAATTAATTTCGAAAATATTGGTTTAATATAAGAATATTTTAAGAAATCATGATGAGTTGTATAAAGGACTAAAGGAGTAGGATTCTAATTTATATATCAATATATAATTGGCTAGGAGACTTACAAGGATGAGATTATTGACCCGCACTGGTATCTATATATTATTATAAAAGAGCATACGGGGCTTTGGCCTGCTGGCTTGAGCTCATGGCTTCCAATCTGGAGGTCATGAGTTCGATCCCTCCAGGAGTTAGAGGGAAGACTTTCTCTCCCTAGGAGATAGGAGATCATGGGTTCGATCCCCCCAGGAGTTTGAGGGAAGGCTTTCTCTCCCTAGGATTTGCCTAGGAGAGGTCATGGGTTCGATCCCCCCAGGAGTTTGAGGGAAGACTTTCTCTCCCTAGGATAGGAGGTCATGGGTTCGATCCCCCCAGGAGTTTGAGGGAAGGCTTTTTCTCCCTAGGATTTGCCTAGGAGAGGTCATGAGTTCGATCCCCCCATTCCCTAGGATTTGCCTAGGAGAGGTCATGGGTTCGATCCCCCCATTCCCTAGGATTTGCCTAGGAGAGGTCATGAGTTCGATCCCCCCAGGAGTTTGAGGGAAGGCTTTCTCTCCCTAGGATTTATCTCCTAGGCGCTTCTGTGCGTGCATGTGTGTGTGTGAGTAGAGAAAAAAAAATATTATTATAAAAGAGTACTCGAAATGAATAGTTTTTGATGAAGCTCTGTCACATTATTTTATTTTTTCTAAATTACTTATTTTAATCTATTAATTACATATTACATAATTACGTATGAAATCTTTCAGTGATTTCCACTAACTTTGTTCAATAATTATCAATCATAAATTATAATTTACTCATTCACTATATATTGATAACTACCTACTTTTTCCACCACAATTATATCTACACGAAATTACTAAATACTTCATCCGTTTCAATCAAACACTTCAATTTTAATTTTTTTGGGTCAATTTAATTAAAATTTGACAGATGATTTACATAAATTTATTTATTTTTATAAAGTTATAAAAGTTGACATCCATAGTATTCTTAATCTAATTTTTAGTGAATGAAATTTTGTTTTCAAAAATATAATTAAATTATGTTAATAAATTATTATATTTTAAATAACAAAATAAGAAAATTAATCATGCACAAGTTGTGCCAATTTACTCATTTTAATAATATGGGGACCAACGACATTTCAAAGATTTACAACTTTTATAATATTGTAGCTTTAATCATCACCAAACACATAAACATGTTCTATTAGTTATTGAAAAAATTGCGGGCCGATACCTTTTGTGGAATATTTATTCACTTAAGTTCACTGTATTTGTTTTCATTCGCTTAAGTCCCTTTTAAGTGATAAATTGATTATTTGTTCCAAAACTGCCCCGTATCAACATATTACGCTCTAAAATGTATTTTGTGCATTGTCATATTTATGAAAAGTGCATCATCAATGTATTTTGTGATTTTTGTGTAAAAAAATGTGCATCGTTTGTCATGTCAAGTATAAAATGTGCATCATAATATACTCCCTCCGTCCCGGATAAATGTTCCTACTTTTTATTTTGGGATATCCCAACTAATGTTCCTAAAGACTTTTGATCTACCTATTCTCTACCATTCTTCCTAATATACTCTTAAAACTTCATTTAATATAACACATTCTAAACAAATTCAATTATTTAAAGTAGTTGAACTCAATTAATGTTCATGGGTATTACGGTCAGAACATATTTTACAGCACATTATTAATTATGTTTCTTAATTCCTGTGTTTTATCTACTAGGAGCATTTATTCGGGACGGATGGAGTATATTTTTGTGATTTTTGTGTAAGAAATGTGCATAGTCATGTATAATTTTGTGTATCGTCAAGTATAACAGTACTAATTTAGTTTTTGTATTAAGAAATGTGCATCGGCGAGTTTAAATGTGCATCATCAATGTATAACATACTATTTTCAATATATATTTTTTGTGCATCGTCAAGTATAACTGTATTATTTTTTCAGTATTTTTTTTTGTGCATCGTGAAGTAATCATAATGCTAGGTCATGTCGAGAGACTATACAAAGTTGATTTTTGTTATGTTATAATTATTTTGTATATAAAGGTTGATTTTTGTGCATCGTCATGTGTGTGAATTGTGGATCGTCAATGTTATTGTGATTTTTGTGGTAAGAAATGTCAATTATGTCCATCGTCAAGCATAAAATGTGCATCGTCAATTGTTGAACACACATCCATAAAACTGCATATAAAATGTGCATCGTGTGCATTGTGATGCAGCAAACAACACTTTTTTTTTTTTTGGTGCATCGCAAGAGAAAAAAGTATTTGTATTTACGTTTTCCTGTTTTTGCGATGCGCATCGTGGGCTTCCGTGTTTTTATGTGCAACGTGTGTATAGCGATGCATCGTTTCTGTATTATACGATGCACAGCATGCACTGTTCCGTATTTTTTTAAGGGCATAGATGACATTAAACAACAAAAGTGTGCTTTAATAATTGAAAATAATTATAATAAATTTTAGCGAATAAAAATTGTCTAAAAAGACCGGCTTTCCCCCTCTATTATTAGCCAGTAATGAGCAACTAAGAGGAATAGTGTTCGTACCCCTTGCATAACTATATAAGAGTTAAAAATGCTTGAGGCATATTTTTGCCGTTCAAAAAAATAAGTCTTATTTAACAAGTTAAATTTTTTTTTTTAACATTGTAACTTTATTTGCTTGTATCTTGTTTTTAATTGCATTAAAGTTATTACTATCTTTCAAAATAAGACTAGTTTTATGGAAGAAATCAAAGAGGAAAGATGAATAATTTTTTTAGGGCTGAGGGAGTATTTGACGTGAATGTAGTTCTAACATGGTATGACATGTTTAGCGATTTTGTGTGTAACTTTTGCTATTATACATGTTTTTGTTGCAACGTGCAAATAAAAATTAGAAGTGATAATTACTATTTATACTCATTTATGTGTTTAAACCGCCCTTACATAAGTTGGTACAGGCACATATCTCTTCAGTAATGGGTAGTATGGGCAAGAACATTTTAGCTCACAAATTTTTGTGGATGAAAATGGGCTTACATAGGTGCCCACCATAATACCCAAACTCAGATACTCTTTGCAATTGCATAAGCCCTTTCGACCCATCCCTTTGACGAACAACTACATGCTTTTGCACAAGTGTGTTTGCCATTGTTTCGGCAAGGCAATTGCATGCTCAAATAGACGGATAAGTAAATGTCCTATTGATAAACAACCATAAATGGGCTTAGGCACCCATGGGCGCCCATTTATCATTGGCATAATATTATCAAACAAAAAATATATATAAAAATTCATTTCAACTAAATTTTTGGATAAAATTTTCGTTAAAGCATATATTAATGTTTTTCAATAGATATATACGCCGCTATCATAAAACACATAATTGCATAGTTATAGGGCCTATCAAATAATGTTGGAAAGAGTTAAGTACTGAGCGATCAAGTCCGATCAGGGAAAGAAAGTTCTAATATGATCTTAAGATGAGCAGCTTAAACTTCAACTAAAACTTTTGTCCCTTCTACGGGTACTACAAGAATAATTTGAAAACTGAAACTTCATAGGCTGCAACTTCATTTATCGGACTATTCTGCAAGCAACATGAAGAGAAAATTAGAAAATTAATCTCTATCAAAAAAGACAACGAGCATGGAACGAAAAAAAATCTCCTAGCTAATCAGTTTAAAGTAGTTGCCAACAGATGAGATTTTATTCATTTACCTTCTGACGACCATCTAGGTACAGTTGGAGATTCTGCAATTTGATCGCCACTAGCAACACAAGATCATTTGTAGACATCTCTGCATAACACAAGACTGCAAACCACCGTTCCCGTATGGAATATGCACAACTGAAATCTATTAACAATACACTTTTTTTTCAACAAGACCATAGAGAAGTGTTAGTGTTCCCGCCTGAAATATGGAGAACTGAATTATGACTTGGACAGGTAGGCATTTCTTTCCGAAACAGTATGTTAAATAGGCCAAGACAGTGGAAAAACTCTTTCTGAAACAGGCATGTTCTGTATCATTGCACTTTCACAAAAAGTTCAATATTCTCCCTGAAATAATAAAAACATAGTTCATTTGTTCTTATGTTGGGAATTCCATACTTTTCCTTTCCTGAGAACGATGGATTAGCATTAATATTAGGAAGATTTTGTGATTAAACACTATTAAAAGTGTGAAGTAACCAACAATTACCAAAAAATACTCGGTATATAAATTGAGTTAATTACAGAAAACATGATTTTAAAACTTTAATCAGACATGGACAAATCAATGAAACTCAACAATATGTCAATACTACATGGAATCTAATCATAAACAATACTCAAGGAATCTAATTGAGCAACTATGGGTGCGCAATCTACACACATTTCTTCCTCGTCCGAGTATTCGGTATCTACATTTAACAATCATAAGAATGCTTAATTAGAAACAGAAAAGAAATCAAGTACATAATAGTAAATAACTTTACCACTCATCTTGTATAACTAATCCCGTGTGGATAACAAATCCTCAACATTCTTTCGCAAAAGTGAATTGTGATATTTTCCAAGAATACACCCTCCCAAATGCAGATTCAGAAGCAACACTAGTGATCGGAATGCTCAAAATATCACACGCCATCAATGAAAGATTGGGATACCGAATCCTATATGCCTTCTAATAACTTAACAGATCCACGGTTTGATTGTGATTAAGCCCTTTCTCTTCCAAGTATAACTCTAATTTAGGTTTGTTCTTATTTAACCCATAGTGCTCACTTTCAAACCTATCAAACTCATCCATTTCATGACCTACATTAGCGTTTCCCCCTCCCAAAGTATATGAACAACTAGTAGCTAAGAGACGCATGTAGTCACTAATGATCAAATCTAACTTCTCACACAACTTCATTGCCCTTTCCAAATATGTGAGAGGATATATATTTTTAAATGAGTACTCCACATATTGCCTTTTATAATGAGAATCCAATACGATTGCCATCGGTAACACCATATTGTAACAATCCCAATACTTGTCAAACCTTGATTTCATCGCCTCAGCCATTTCACTAAAAAAATTATCTTCATTGTTTATCTCCTCTAGTACAAGTGACTACATGAAATACAAATTTGCGGTCAGATATTGAGATCTGAGAAAAGTGTGGTGATATTATAAAAAGGTTGCAAAATACAGCAATACGCTCAATTTATCCCACTCTTCATCAGAAGGATAATGCTTATATTGTGTGTCAACCAATTTCAATTCATAATAAGCAAGGCGATAAGCAAGTGCACAATCAAGCATGAAATAAGTTGAATTCCACCTTGTGACCACATCTTGATGTACTAACTTCTTGCACCCCAAAGATTATTGAACAATGCAACGAGCAAATTTGATCTTTCTCGCCTTCGAACCCTTGACATATTCACACTTTCTCTAACCTTATAAAAACATCCTTCTATGACTTTCAGTCGAGCTTGTACAATCAAGTTAAGTACATGTGCACCACAACGTAAATGAAAGAACTCTCCATCACACCCTAATGAACCTTAATGTGCCTATAACCTTAATGTTGGCTTGATTGATGTTTTGAAGAGCCACATGCTGGTTCATTAGTGTGTGATGGAGAGTTCTTTCATGTACCAACCGGTGCACACGTACTTAACTTGATTGTATAAGTTGGGCCGAAAGTCATAGAATGATGTATTCAAAAGGTTAGAGAAGTGTGAAATATGTCTAAGGGTTCGGAGGCGAGTGATCAAATTTGCTCGTTGCATTGTTCAACAATCTTTGTAGTACAAGAAGTTAGTAAGTCAAGATGTGATCACGAGGTGGAACTCAACTTATCTCATGCTCTCTAGTGCACTTGTTTATCGACTTGCTTATTATGAATTGAAATTGGCTGACACGCAATATAAGCATTGTCCTTCCGATGAGGAGTGGGATAATGTTGAGCATATTGCTTTATTTTTGCAATCTTTAATATCACCGCACTTTTCTTGGGATATGAATATATGATCGCAAATTTGTATTTTGATGGGGTGTGGAAGATTTAGTCACTTATACTAGAAGAGATGAACAATGAAAATAATATTTTAGTGAAATGGCTAAGACGATAAAATCAAAGTTTGACAAGTATTGTGATTGTTACATTGTGGTGTTATTGATGGCAATCATATTGGATCCTCATTATAAGATGCAATATGTGGAGTACTCATTCAAAAAGATATATCCTTTCATGTATTTGGAAAGGGAAAGGAAGTTGTCTAAGAAGTTAGATTTGATCATTAGTGACTACATGCGTCTCTCAGCTACCTAGTAGTTGTGGGGTTGGGGCAACCCTAATATAGGTAGATGAGTTTGATAGGTTTAAAAGTGAGCACTAAGGGTTAAATATGAATAAATCTCAATTAGAGTTAAACTCTGAAGAGAAAAGGCTTGATCACAAACAGACTGTGGATGTTTCAAGTTATTGGAAGGCAAATAGGATTCGGTATTCCAATCTTTCATTAATGGGGTGTGATACTTTGAGCATTCTTATTCCTAGTGTTGCTTATTTGCATTTTGCATTGGAGGGCGTATTCTTGGAAAGTATTGCACTTCACTTTTGCCATGGAGGGCGTATTCTTGGAAAGTATTGCACTTCACTTTTGCCAAAGGATGTTAAGGCTTTGCTATGCACACACGATTGGTTATACAAGATGAGTGGTAAAGTTATTTACTATTATGTATTTGATATCAATCGTTTGATTGCTTTTCTGTTTCTAATTAAACATGCCAAAGACTTGGATAAAGAAATGTGTAAATTTTTGCCCCCATAGTTGCTCAACTCGAATCCTTGAGTATTGTCGATGATTAGGTAATTTCTGGTTGTTTCTTCCTTAAGACATAGATGCCTTTGGACATATTATTGAGTTTCCTAGATCTCTCCATGTCTGCTTAAAATATTAAAAGCATGCTTTCTATAATTAACTCAATTTATATACCAAGTATTTTTTTTTGGTAATTGTTGGTTACTTCATTCTCTTTTAACCCCACCCATCGTTTTATTGTAAAATCTTCCTAATATTATAGTTATTCGATCATCCTCGGAAAAAGAAAGTATGGAATTCTCAGCATAAGAACAAGTACACTAGCTTTTAGTTTTTCAAGGAGAAAGTTTAACTTTTTCCGAAAGTCCAATGCTACAGAAGTGACCTATTTCAGAAAGAGTTTTTCCATGTTGTTTTGGCCTATTTTGGCATACAGTTTTAGAAAGAAATGCCTACCTGTCAAAGTTAAGGAACACTAATAACACTGCTCTATGGTCTTGTTGAAAACACATTACAAAATTTATCAATTGGTCAGTGGCCAAGTGGTAATGAAGTCCTCGAGACCTATGGGGGACGAGTTCGATCATTGTAGTTGTAGCCTTTGAACCCAAATAAAAAAAAAAAATTATTCACATAAAATCGGCAAGTATTGTGTTTGTCGTATTTAATTTCTCATTTTTTATACACATAGGGATCATAAATATCACAGAAAGAATAATCTGTACTATACATATTGCACTTTTTGGACTACTCGGATCGAGCTGGGTCGGTTCAGGTTCGGTCGACCCACCATTGGCGCCCTATCCAATTTCAAGATCTACCACTCCCACATGGCAAGCACAACACTATGGTTCTCATCTCTCAACATAGCTCTTCCATCAAGTTCACTTATACTAACCTAAGCAATTGGTTCGCTGAGTTCACCTGCAATTTTAAACCTAGTACATTAGCAACCCGTTCGGGCCAGCACAAGGACATTGACCCTTCTAAGAGAATACGTAATCATTCCCTACAACTAATCTTAGCATGCCCTGGATCTATTCCCTGATCGCATTGGTTAAGCAGCTCTAATCCCTTGAAGAGTCATACTTAACCGGCACGAGGCCCTCATCCATGCATAACTAACGACCATGTCAATAACTTAGTGCGTATGGTTCATAAACATCACATGGCTGCGATCCAAATCCAAATAGTCTGCCCTTTGCCCTTATGGTCTTAAGTAACATCAGCTAGAGTAGCAAACCCAATTCGTCACTTCTTGACAACGTCAAAGGTCATAAAGGGAATAAAGCTATGACAATTCGTAATATGTCCCGCAAGGCTCACACAAGCAATGATCCATTCGGCTATCCCTTGAATGATCGCTACCAGAACATGTAGTATGAAGTACATATAATATCATTTAGGTGGGTGTGTCACTTTGGGTTCTGAACCTCATTAGTTGGTCCATTTCCCGATGTCATACGAAACTTCATCTTGAGATCTTATATGCAAGATAACCAAAGAGTCAACATTAAATCTCACATCCAACTATCCTGTAAGGCAAAATAAACTTTACATCTATATTTTTGGTCATCTTGACGCCATCTTGGCTCTATCCAAGGCGACATATATTCATGACAATCGCTAATCAAGCGCTTGCGAATATGTACTAAACTCTCCCTCTAACTCACGGTATATATAGTCTCATCTTAGCCTGCTACTACAGTGCCTAAGGTGATTGCTTGTGTGAGAAAGTCAATCTAATGTCATCTCATGTCATTTGGTAACTAAGCAACCAACAGTTCAAATCAGTGCATAAACGTAACATTTTTGACATTCTTAAAACTCCTCATGAATTTGAAAGCCCTTGTAAGACATGACGCAACCCAATGGACCAAATTCTTGGTAGCTCATAAGATCTTTCCTTAGGACCATTTCTTCATGTGCTAAACATCTCTAACGACCTCCTTGAGGTGCCAGACAATCATTTAATATGAGTTTATAATTCTAACTATTACTCCTATGAGATTATAATTATAACTGTTACTCCAAGGCAGAAAGTGAAGGGCGTCAACAACAAACTTCCAAGGCAATCCCCATTCCAAGGCGATAAGTCAAACTTGTCAACCATGCAATCCCAAGATGCAAAAGGTAAATCAATCATGAACTAGTATTCCTTCAAGTACAATTATATGCTGGTACTGGCCTAGTACACCTTTGATAAGCTTCCCTCTATTATATAGATGCAAAGTGGTCTTCATTGATCCAATGTAAATCAACTGATGGAAGGGTCGACAAAGTCTCAAGACCACGATTTGGATCCTTCAATCATATGGATCATTGCAGCTTCCAAACTTTGGGTTCCTTAGTTTCCAACTAAGCCCTTCATTTGATCGACAAAGATCTTTTCAACAAAGCTAACTTAATTCACATTATTGAATCTCATTTCTATCAGCAATGCACAAGATTTACACTCCCAACTAAAATTGATTCCTCAGGTGCTCATCACGAAACAAGTCCATATTTACTTCGACCCACCAATAAGGTGTCCAATCATGTACCACAAGCATATGTCAGAATCCTAGGAGACTGACACAAGAACTCTAAGCCATTTCATTAACTGTAGATCCAAAATTTAACCATAGGGCTAGTCCTCTTAATAAAGTGTATTACAATACAAACTCATGCTCTAAATACAACAAAAGATTTTCTTCGCAAAACTCACAAATCAAGCCAAGAAACATCTTAATACAATATAATAAGAACTTCAGTTCTAAGCACAAAAGTGACTACTACCATGACCCCATTGAGACAAAACACTCCAAACATGCTCTAGTCAATCACATGCTCCCACTACGACTAGGCATCTTTAAGCTCTATCGATAGGAGTAATTATTATTACTCCTATCGATAGAGCTTAAAGTCCTTAATGATAGAAGAATTAAGTCAATCCCACTGTCCTTATCAACAATAGATAAGGGCATAACTCCATCTCATATAAAAGACCTTATGATTCAATTAGATCTCTGTAAGTCACTCCCACTATGCTCGGTGACCACATATTGAGGTAGCGATTCCTTGTTGCCAAGAGATAGTGCGACTCGCTGGGAACTTAATATGCTTGTATACTGAGATCTCTAGGGGAACTATAAGTGCTCGTATAGATAACATCATGCCACTGGATGACTTTCAACCTTCCCATAATATTCCACCAAAGCAATTATGACCTTAAAATTTATTCAAAGAGAAATAACTTTTCAAAATTTGTATTTTAAGAGAAAACTACTTTTGGAAAATAAGGTCAACGCGAACATATGTCAAAAATACTCAACAGGGTAGAATCCAAAAGATATATTATTCTCCAAGGAGGAAATGATTGATACGGTCTATGAGGATATACGATGTACAAGCTCACATGTATCCTCCTTGTGAAGATAAACATGCGCTTTCATAAACTTAATTATGTACAATTTCATTCAGAAAATTTTTAGTTTGAAAAGAAACTACATATTCCAATTCATCCTCACCTATTCCCTGCTTTTAATGATGATCTTGACTCGTGATCCCTACTTATAATTCTCAACCTATAGAAAAAGTAGTTTGTTACCTCAAAAAGGTGAGCAATCGAGTAGCATCCGCGAAACAATGGGGAAGATGTCATGGCATTCATTTGCGTTCGCGTATTATAAAAAGACGTGTTCTATGTTTCGGACAAGTAACTATATATAGATCCTTATAAATACTTTCCTCCGTACATATCACCAACCAATTAGCTTGTTAAGAGTGACTCGTCAATTTCGTCCAATAGTTCATAACTGACATACTTATCCTAACTAATGACCGTGTGTCATATGAAAGGATGATAATATGAGCTATTGACATATTTCATAACCAAATACTTATTACAAGCTACTACAACCAACATTATCTTAAATACAAAAGAGATAACTACTTTGTGAGGTCTATTTTTTATGAATAAGACACTGGCTTATAACACTACTTCATCTTCTAACACTCAATTACAAATGAGTTCTACAATCCATCCAAGAAGAGAATAGTAACCAGTCATTCAAATCTAGAACACATATGGAGAGAGTCATGACAAGTAGCAGTTCAAATCCAATAAACAACATCACCAAAATTCCTCAAGGATGTTGTTTTAGTTGAACTCGTCATGGCACTTGATTTTTTTATCTTGTCTTAATGCATGTTTCTCAGTTTCGTGAAGACAATATGCCAGTACATATTTTTATGTACGAGATTGTGCTTTCGGTAGATTAAGTCCCAATTGATTTCTGACTTCTTATCAAGGTCTAGAAGTTCAAATATGCAATCAAAGACAAGATGATTAAGGGTCCAGAAGTATTAGAATCCAGATTGATCTCAGCAGTAAGATCATGGCACATGCAACTCAACAACTTTGGAGCACCCGAGCACTGCTGCAAGCTTCTCTGTCTAATATGCGAATGGCCAAGCTTCTCTGTCTAATATGCGAATGGCCAAGCTCCTCAATCAAAAATCCATTTATCAATCTCATGCACAAACTATCACATAATGCCCGCTCGACATATAAGCCCATCCTACCAAAACTGTCTTAGAATACAATTAGCCAACAATGCTCCTACCCACATAACGAATACACGCAATCTTTGATAAAGCTATTATATATCAATATCTTGAGGGATCCACTCTCTAAATCCCTATGTACACTACTACACATATGATCAACAAGTCAACAACAACATATCAAGTACAAGGTCACAAAATGTGCACTTGATACTGCCTCAAGGTTCCACCACTTACAAAAATAAATAAACTAATGAATAAACCCTTAAATAGAGCATACAACTTATGCGAAGAGAGATGTGTGATGCCTGTATTTATAGTAGGTAGACTGGGTTCTTGTAGTTCAGGACTCTTCTTCAATCTAGTTAATAAATATGGATTAACAATTAATAGTTTGTGCTAATTGCTAAAGATCTTGCTAAGAAGTGCCCTAAAGTTTCCCAATTAGGAAAATATTACAATGGAACATTCCAATGCATTGAAAATGATCTTTAATGCAATCTATTTTTATTAATAGAAGCTTAACGAGTAAGATAGAGACCTCATGCATTGTTAATGGAAGCTTAACAAGTATATCAGCCTAAACTTTTTTCACGAAATAAGGAGGTAGTGGCCCAATGATAGCCCATTGGACACAAATAGTGGGCTGAAAATCGCAAATCTATATACGGAGTGCAAAAGCTAGACCATGGATTTATTACTAAGAAATACTATCAATGAACCTGCCAATCGTTATGCTCGCATTCAAACATTATAGTTTCTCCGTATAAGGATGAGTGCATGAGTGTTTAGTCTCGGAAAATTAACCGCCTCATTTGGTACAGAAAAGGTGATTATTCTATTTCATGTTATTTTACGATTCTAATCCTCTAATCAATGTATTAATCATCTTAAAATGGAAACCAATTTTTTTCTGGATTATGAAGATTAAAGTTAGTATTTGCACGTTTGCGTATACTTACAGAAAAAGTAAAAACAGAAAATAATTTCATGATGTTGGAAATTTAGTGAGAACTTAATTTCATCATGACCCTCTATGAGGCCTATGGATGAGCCTTAGTTTATGAGGATTTGATTTTTATCAAAGGAGGTTTTGCAAGGGATGAATCAACAATTGTTGGTTCTCGTTGTTAAGATATTAATTCAAATGAACACAGGAAGCCTTTGGGCTTTTTCTGTTGTTCAAAAATATGAAAAATACTAGATAAAAACACAGATGTGTGTTTATCTGGTCTGCAAGTTTCTATCTACCATCCGGGTTTACTATATTTTAGCCCTCTTAACTTCACTCCATTCCATATTGCCCTTAAATCTTCCAAAAACCTTAGTTTAGTCCTAGTAACTCTGATTTTTGTTTCTAATTGATCCTTCCATCCAATGCACAGGAATCGGTGTTACATTCCAGCACCAATTCATA